>CAKAOI010012426.1:0-41710 GCA_916701655.1 Sebastiscus albofasciatus
ATATATATTTCACCATCAGCAGTTACCATGGCCTATTTTTCCAACTCTTCATAATCCTTCAGCTGCCTGTCTGACCTATCTTACCCAGGATAAATCAACGAGTACATTTTTACAGTATAGGAGAAACACATGTATGTGTCCCAGCAGGAATGTACAAACCGACTGTTACCAGCCGCAATGACCAATGATCAGAGCACCAGATTAAGCAATGTTTATTTATTTATTTATTTATTAATTCAAATAACTTATTTGATAATAAAAACAGCATATGTACAAAGGAACAAGACAATAAAATACAAACAAATACTGTAATTATAAGATAATTTTTGGAACTAATAATTATAAAAATTGACATGAAACAAACTAACTAATTATGTCATTTGAACTCATTAAATGAACTGATTTGGTAAAAAAATGCAATTGGACAAAAAAATATTTTAACTGATTAAATGAACTGATTAAAAGAGAACTGATCAATTGGTAATGCAAATAACTTTCCCCAGAGGACCATAGTGAGGTTGTAAGAAGGGGGATGATAGGACAAGGGCTTGAATTAATTAAACTAGAAAATTTTGCATGACATTTTGACCAGTGTGCCTAGTGCCGGAGGGGGGGGAGGAGGCAAAATTTCCCCAGAGGACCATAGTGAGGTTGTAAGAAGGGGGATGATAGGACAAGGGCTTTTTTGACTTATTTTTCCCTCTGGGGACAGACAGGCGCCCTGTATATAATCATATACAGAGAGTATTTGTATAGTATTAATGGCATTTGTCATTGAAAATACTCAGCTTAAAAAAACTGAAAGTCATTTTGAAAAACCTGTTCCACTATAAGCGTCATGACGCTTCACTGAAGAGACTGACATATAATTTTTACATAATCCTGAAAATGCTCATTTTTGAGAGGAGATGAGATGTTTACCAAAATATACAATAAATATAAAATTAATTCAATTCAATTCATTTTCAAATTCAATTTATTTATACAGTCAAATAATAACAAACTTCATACTTGCCAAAGAACAAATTCATTCCAACAACTAAAAGACTACCAATTTACAATGCAAAAAAAGGACCAACATGTGTATGTCAGGGGACATTTACAGGAATAAATACAAATTTAGTGTGAACTAAGCTATTTGAGAATGAACGCTTCCTCCTGGTTAGAATTGTTATTTGCAGCTGTGATTTGAGGATCAGCATAGATTTTCTTTTCGTTAAAGTCAGTGATGTGCAGTCCCTGAAGTGAGGTTGTACGGCTGAGGGCAACATAGGACATTCCAGGCTCAAACACGCTCTTCAAACACACCACTGCCGACTGCATTGTCATGCCTTGCACTTTGTGAGCTGTACATGCAAAGGCCAACTTCATTGGGAACTGCCTTCGAACCACCCCTTTCTTCTTCATGTTTTCCTCACTTCTCTCTATGTACACTAAGTTGTCTGATGCCCCTTGTATCTTTTTGCGGAATTTCTGTCCTGCAGTTGGATTGTCCAGTTGAAGTCCAATCAGCCTCACTGATGTTCCATTTTGCTCTTGACTCGTGACTATATTGGCAATCGTTCCCATGCTCCACATCCAGATTTCTGATCATCATGACACGTACTCCGTGCGCGGCTTGTATACGGTCAATCTCTGTTTGTGCCATTGATGCATCCCAGCTGAATTACTTCCCCTGTGGTGGGGTCTTTCATGTAGTCCTCTGCCTGAATGTTTACAACGTCTGAATAGAGAGCAGCTACAGTTGCAGAGTTATGCGCATCAACCTCTTTGTTTGTTGCAAATATATGTAGGACATCGGGTGGAGAGTCTTTGGGATCAATGACAGCCTGGGTGAGCAAAGTTCTGTCATCATCTCTGAGTGCATCTGTCTTTTGCTTTACCCTCATCCTGTTCAGGAGCTCTGCAAAAGCAAGGTCGTCTTTCTGGCGCATGATCTGTGTCAGGTTGACCATTTGAAAGTTGTCTTTCCAAAGGTCAAGCACATCCTCTTGGTACACACAAAGTGGTTTGGCTTTACCAAGTGGTGGCAGTTGGTAGAAGTCTCCTAGACATCGCTCCAAAAGGTTTCTTGTTGCCTTTGATCTGCTGAAATCTCCAGTGGACGTAGGAGAATAACTGCTTTGAAACCATGGATATTTCGTCTATTATGAGAATTTCCGCATTGGATAGTGTTGCTCTCATTTCATCCAGTGCACTTCCAAGCCCTTGAAATGGTGGTTTCAAACTTCTCGGCAGTTTTAGAATGGAGTGCAAGGTTTTTCCCAAGATGTTGAGAGCTGCAGTGCTCTGACATCCACACTTCCTCTGCATCGGGTGGCATGTCCTTTAACCTGCTCATGGGAAGACTCATCTTCACTGCATTATCATCAGTCTGTATGAACACCACATTACGCGAACACTTTTTCAGTGGCAAGCTGCATGTCCGTGCTACAGACTCTTGGGCGCTGACCTGTCTGTGTTTGGAGTATGCTTGCATTATCTGCTTCATTTTATCGCGCTAATTCACATCCGTTTTCTTAACATTACGAATGACGTCATTAAGGAACTGAGTCATCTCATGTTCCGGCTTGGACACATATGACATCATGTACATGAGGCAACTGAATTCGTCGAGCACAAACTGAATGTCCATGTTAGCGTTCCATGCTCAGCAAATTTGCATTGTATCCATTGACCCAGCTGTCATTTGGATGGCGCTTCAGCATGACGACATTGCCAGAGGTTAGATCAGTGACATATTGCTTGTATTCTCCATAGGTCAGGTTGCATTTCTCCAGCAGCTCCGACAAGCTGTTGAATGAAAGCTTTGGGTCACTAATCAGATCCCTCAGTTTTTGTAGCTTTGCCTTGGCCTCCCTCTGTAACTTTTGAATGGGTCCTTTTTTTGCCTTTTTGCCTTTCTCCGTGGCCTTTTTCCCACTTTCGCTTTGCTTTTTGTCATCATCATCACTTTCATCAGGTGGGGGGCAGGGCTCAGTGATGAAGGTTTCGTCCATGGGTAGTTTAGGGAACCCAAATCTGCACAACACATTGCCTTTCTTGCATGTTTTAGAATGATTCCTGCTGTGAACTTGGACCTCTGACACAATTTTGTGGAGCTCAGGGTCTGCATTTGGGTCAGGCATCTGGCATGTTATGTACCGATCGATGAAGTTGCACATGATTGAGTCAGGACTTTCTCCAAACTCTGGTGCATCTTTGATCCAAACCAACATGTGAATTTGTGGGCTTCCTCTCGCTTGAAACTCCACTCAATAGAAGTAATCCTCGACTTCGCCGATGAGCTGTGCGGGTGACAGGATCAGATTTGCGATGAGCGCATCAACTCTTTTCTCAAACATCCGCATCACAGTGACGGGGTTGCTTCATAGAATGTCACATTTTGTATTCCAGTCGAGCTCTGAAAAGTCAACTTGTTCTCTTTGTTGAGCATTTCTTACCTCTTTGACCTCAGGCCATCTCATTTCAGCAGCAGAAAATGTAAGGAAGAATGTAGGCTTGCCCAACTGCCTGACCATAGCATTGAGATCTTTCAGTGTTTTCTCCCAGTAAGCTGGAGTGCCTCTCAGAGGTTGCATGAAGCGTGTTGCGTCTTTATTTTTTATCAGTCTTTCCACCTCTTGTTCATTTTGAAGCATCTTGCTGGAGATTTTGCAACCATCTTTGGTGATTAGTTTACCTTTACGCATTTGGATTGACATGCTGTTTGTAGCCATCTGTGTTCCTGTCACAAACTGCGAGAAGAATAGGTAACTGGTCATTTGCAAAACGGGTATCTGCAGAGAACAGCCTTGTGTTGAAGTACATGCTTGGGGACAGTTTGATTGGTCTGACCTCATCTAATGTGTTCTCTTCGCTTGGAAACTGCACTGGGAAGGCCATGGCTTCTAGCTTTGGTATGGAAAAGAAGCCAACTGGTTTGTTTCCCTGGGCGGGTGCAATGCTATATATTCCCTCACCGTATGATAACAGTTCCTCTGCAATGTCAGGTGGCTGCCTGCAAGTGTTCAGGGCCAGACCAGGTCTCAGTTCATCTTTTTCTTTCTTTGGGTTTTTGGACTGTTCGACCTGTTCACTATTTGCGTCTGCAGCGGGTTCCATATCTGACACCATTTGACCTTCTGGGTTCCTGGGCTGCTCAGCATGTGCAATAACAGCATCAGGATTGTCCAGTTGCGATTCCTCTGCATCACTTGTCTGATCATCTATACATACATCCTTGTATTCTGAATGCATGTCTTTGAGTTTCGCCAGTCCTGCTAGCACATTTTTCATGTTGACAGTATAGAAGTGCTGATGCCCTTTGTACTTGAGGCGTCGTTTCAGTTTCACCTGCAACAGCTGGGCTTTATTGCTGGGTCTTGGGAGACAGTTCACCGTTGCTTCTACCTCTGATGGGACACACACAACAGCACCGTGTACTGCTCTTTGCTGTCCTTTGGGCAATGCAACTATTTTGGCAAACGGTAGGATTTTGGCAATCAGCTGTCTTTCAAGGACATTTAATTCAGCCAATTCTGGGGGAATGGCTGCCAGCTCCAATTTATTTCCAACTGAAATGGATGGCATAGTTCCTCCGTTCAGGTGGTTGTCACAAGTGTGGCAGATCCACTCTCTCTTGTGGAACGGTACAAGGAGCCGAGCATTCACTGTCACAAACATGGACATATTTTCCTATTAAGCAAGCAGATACCACATGCCTGTTTTTGACATATTTTGACCTGTTGCAGCACTTAACTTGATTAGGAAACAGAGTCCTGTGACACACTGTACAGACATAGGTGGGTCCATGCCGAATTCTTTCAGAGAATGAAGACATGGCAGCTTGCATCACATTGTTGATTACAGGCTGGGGTTGGACTTCAGGCTGTGGAGTTGGTTGATTTACAATGTCTCTGTATTTCTTTTTTATTCTGAGTGCACGCTGCTACTTGGGATGGATGTGAAATGCAGCATTTGTAGCCAACTTGTCTCTTTTGTGCTGTGTACAGCGCCGTATCGGATGCAGCCTGAATGCTGGGTCACTGTGATACCTGGTTTGAATACTTCGCTTTAGTTTTTCCCTGTAGTCCTGGTCACACGCATACCTCTGGGTCATGCATTTGTTCTGTCGTTTCTGAAAATCCAGATCTGTGTTGTATCTTCTGACATTGTATAGTTTCTTTTTGTTTTGAACATTAGGATCAGCATGGTACCTCTTGACCATGTGTTTTTTCTTTTTTTCTTGAACATGAGGGTGTGTAGAATGACGTTTGACTGATAACAGCTTTTGTTTGCGGTGATGACAGTCTTGGGCATATTTAGTTTTCATTGCCTGCACTTTTTTCATCCGAAGTTCTGAACAGCTGTTATATTTGTTTTTTTCATATTGGTTTCTTGTATTGCTTCTTAGTCTCTGAGATGTTGATTTGCCTTTAAGTGGTACGTCATGCTTTTTGCTTGTGCTTGTTGTGCGCATAGCTTTTCTTCGCTTTCCCTTTGTTTATTTAGTTTGGACAATTTTTTTTACTGCTTATGCTGTTTGATCTGTTACATCTGTCCCCAGAATTTTTTCCATATTTTTTGGGTTTACTTTGCTGGCATTGTTCTCTGGGTTGTGGCCTTCCACATCTTCTTGTGCTTGTGGGACGGCAGAAGAAATGTGCAACACCTGCTACTTTGCGTCAGAGATTTCAGCTCCAATAGTTTCTGCTTGTGGTATGCAGAAAGTAGTTTGTGACTTGGTTTCTGGGACTTCAGCAGTTGTTTCTTCTTGAGGCACAACCGGAGACACCTCTATGTTGCTCTCTGTGACCGGTGCACCAACACTTCTTCCAGGTGATGGTACAGTTGTAGCTGTCTTTGAGATATTCACATCAGCTGGCTGTCCAGGGCGTTCAGGGGAATGGTTGTCAGACACAAAAGAAACAGCTTCCTCAGGTGGTTGGTCATGTCACTCAGGTGACTGAATGTCAGCATAAGTGCAGTTCCATCAGGGCAGGGAAAACCAGCTGCACTTATTGAGTGAAAATCAAAGAGTCCATACCGCCCCGATCTGTCGCGAAACACTGTAATGCACTCGGGAGTTACAATGAGTAAAGCATGGCGGACCTCGGTTGACAGACGCTGAAGTTATTGCTGAAGAGTCATCATACCAACGAGGCTGTCTTTTTGAGCCATCAGGACTCCACACCTCACAACGGACGGGCACACATCGTAGAGATTTGTGTCTGTTAGGACTTGCTTTGGCATTTCCTCTACTGTCAGGTAATTGTCCTCGAAGTTTCCGTCCAACTGAAGCTGGGTTTTGATACCGACATAGAGTGAATCTCCCTGTTCAAGCACTCTGTCCATGTAGGTTGTGTTGAACTGTGAGCCCTCGTTGTGGTAGGTCAGAAATGTGAGAGCCATACAGGTGCACTGGCGATTTCTTGAGAATGTGTCATACCTCAGATCACCTTGAGAGTGAGTTGCCCTCACAGACTGAATACGTCGATGTTTGCTGCTGTGTGGCTCCTCAATCTGTGGCTCTTCATGTGCCAGGTGGGGAAACTATGGTATGAAGGATTTCTAATGTTGTTATTATTGTTATTATTATTATTATTATTATTATTATTATTATTATCACTGCTATATTTAATTAATTCAGTTTGTCTTCTTGCACATTGAAAATAAAAGTTGTCTTTAACATATGTAGCTTGACCTCCTTTCCTCTCTAACTATGTTAGCGAGCTCAAAGTGGAGACTGAGCGCTTTTAACAATTTAATTTAGGGGCTGTCATGTATGGAGGACGGAAGATGCAAAAAAAATTAATAAATTAATGAATAAATGACTTGATAAATAAATATTGAATTAAATGCCGCAAAAATAATATTGAAAATAAATTAAATTAAATAAATTAACTGATAAAATGTGGCATAAATTGGTATTTCTGTTTTAATTTATTTATTT
Organism: Sebastiscus albofasciatus; assembly: GCA_916701655.1. Taxonomy (NCBI): domain Eukaryota; kingdom Metazoa; phylum Chordata; class Actinopteri; order Perciformes; family Sebastidae; genus Sebastiscus; species Sebastiscus albofasciatus. Next base: position 6,935 of record CAKAOI010012426.1, read on the forward strand.
ATCTTTGGATTAATTCCCTTATTTATCTACTCTTTGGGTTAATTTTCCCTATTATTTATTTATGTATTTATTTTTTATAATTTTCTAAATTTATTTATTTATTTAGCATTTATGTATTTTTTACATTTATTGTTTTTATTTATTCATCCCTTATTTATAACCTTAGCATTTCACCCCTTTTCTTTATTTATTTATCTAGTAATAATTCTCTTATTTATTTACTTTTGTTTAATTTTAATCTCATTTATTTATGTATTATTTTATTATTTTTTACATTTATATATGTATTTTATTATTGTTTTACATTTATTTAGTTATTTATTTAGCATTTATTATTTTTATGTATTTATCTATTTATTTCTGCACCATTTTCCTCTGCATTTCACCCCTTTTCTTAGATTAATTCCCTTATTTTATTTACCCTTCGGTTTAATTTTCCCTTTTATTTATTAATGTATTTTTTTCTAAATTCATGTATTTATTTAGTTTTTTACATTTATTGTTTTTATTTATGTATTTTTTACATTTATTTATTTTATTATTTTTTACATTTATTTATGTATTTATTTATTCATACACCATTTTCCTTTTGTATTTCACCTCACATTTATTTCCCCAAACTTATTTTTTTGTGAACTGTATCAAAATGAGTCGGAAATCGCATTCTTGTAAAAACACCTTTTTACATGAAAAGGGGATAAAGGGAGATAAGTTGATAAAGAAGAACACAGACAGTTAAGCCCAGGACAGACAGGCTGCTTGAGCAAGACACGCGTGGCGGCTGCGTTACCTGTTTTTTCTGACTTCGGCGTCCATGTTAACAGGTTAGAGAAGCCACACAGCCCATCTCACGTGCTGCTCGGCTGCGTGTCAGCTCTTCTAGAGATTCGAGGTCTCTATTTTTAATGCGAGCCGCATGGCGGCTGCGTGCGGTGCTTGGCACCCAACATGCGTGATTCACGTGTCGGGTGTTCACACCAGCTGCGTTTCTGCTGCTGCAGCTGCTTCCGTCAGCCCTTTCTTTCTACATAGAGTTTGCCTTTCATAATGGCCATTTCATTTAATTGGTGTGAATGCTGGAAGTAGTGTCCTTCAATTAGGACATGCCTGCGATTATTCAGTTTTTTCATACCATTCATACTTTCTGAAATATTCAACGTTTTCCGCGAAATTTCGTGCATTGAAAGGAATAGGTGGAGTGTTTAAATCTGACAAAAATTCAACCACTTTCAAGCATTTTCAAATGCTATCTACTCATTCATACATTCACGTAGAAACTCCATTCAAACTTTAAAATGTTCCACGTCTTTCATATATTTCTTGCTTGTATTCAACTTTTAAATCCCATTTAAACTTTTTAAACTATTCAACCTTGTTTGAAGCTTGGTAAAAATGCCTTTCTCACATTTTTACATGAGTGTGTATTGGATGGAATGTTCAGAGCTAGAGGGGAGCAGCCAACTGTCAGAGTGGAGAGGAGGTTTAAAATCTATATAAAAAAAATATTTCTAACTCGCTGTCATTCCCACAATTTTCACTCTTCATGCATAATTTCTTCACAGAAATGTTGGAAATGTTGTGCTGGTCGCAGTCATGTAGCTATGGAATCAGTCGGACTTACACATTTGGCGATATATGCCTGGAAGTGACAGCAACTCCAGGCTACCTTCCCATAGCGTCCCATGTTAAATTTCACATAATTTTTTTGGATCAGAGCAAAAGTTACTAGTTTCTTAAACTGCTGCCGAGGTCACATTTTTGACACTACACACACAAATGTTGCACCATATCTTAATCTGAGAGTCCCTACTTTTCTCATGAAAAAATCTAAGCGATAGGTGCACTGTAGCTTAATCCCTGTCTAAAATTAACTGGCTGACTGAGTTGTCACTTGACAGTTTTCATCACCATGGCAACCTCTGATTGCAGTTGGATGAGACACAGAGCTGATTGAGATGAGATTCAATGATTTCAATGTCATTCATACAAATTAAACCCATTCCCACTTTACAACTATTCTATCTTTCAAACAATGTTGCTGTGGAAGCAAACAGACTTACACATTTGGCCTCAAGAGCCTTAAAAACAGGATATCCAACCAACTGCTGCATAGTCAGTCAAGTTAACTGACACAAAAAAACAGTAAACAGTAGCAGGAGTCACATTATGGTTATCGTCACCGTGGCAATCTTTGAATGCAGTTGGATGAGATACAAAGCTGATTGAGATGAGCTAATTAGTGCACTTTGACAGACGCACGCACACACACTCACTCACTCACTCACTCACACAGACACACACACAAAACCCTTCAAAATAAAAGCCCCATAAAGTAACTGTCTCTTCATCTCCTCACTCCTCTCTTCATCTTGTCTCTCATCTTTTTCATGTCCTGTCCTCTTCTACATCTCCTCTCTCATCTCTTCACCTCCTCTATCATCTTCTTCATGTCTTCTCATCAACTGTGTGTGTGTATATATATATAGATTACACCGCTGTGTTGTTATTTATATTTATTTTAGACAGAGAAAGGTCAAGAAACGTGTAGTAATTAGTAAATAATAGTAATAATCCACATTTAAAACCCGTACTATATTCATTCATGGAGCTCTGCAAGTCACTGCATGTTCTACAACACTGTCCTGCACATATTTCAGAATAAAAGCTTTGTTTTAACAAATGAAGGAATTCTGTCCACAGAAAAAATGCTTGAGGGCTTTTATTTTTTAAATTAAAGCAGGAAGTGATGATTTAAAAATAAATATTTACTTTTTCATCTCTATACAGTCAATAGTCACTTTCCCTGTCTGTTGTTGCTGTGAACCGCGCGCGGCACGCGTAAAAAATAAGCGAGACCTCGAATCTCTAGAAGAGACGCAGCTGAGACGCACTCTAACCTGTTAACACGGACGCCAAAATGAAAAACAACTGGTAACACAGCTGCCATGCGCTCCTGACGTTCCCAGTGTGGATGAGGCTTTAGCCGCCATGCGGTCCTGACGTGCCCAGTCTGTCCCGGGCGTAAGTGTCAGTCATTCCTCCTGTCCTCTGTCCTCCTCCCTCTGCTGATGTGACTCACTGCTGCTGGTAGAGAGAGGATGGGCTGCTTTGTCTCAGGAGCAGATAAGTTTACAACAATTTACCAATTAGACTACATACAGACTGCTTTTGTTTAGCCGAGCTAGGACGCTGTGCTTGTGTAAACATAATGGTGGGTCGGAGTAGATTGAAATATCTCTTTTACATTTTTAAATGTTTGTTGAACAGGTGTATTGATAAAGTATTGGGTTTTTACTCGCAAAGGTTATATTGCACTTACAGTAACGAGTGTAGTTGTCGTGGTTATCTTCACTTCACCTGGTTTTCTTCCTTGTGTGTGTGTGTGTGTGTGTGTGTGTGTGTATTTGGAGGAGCTCAGCCCAACACAGATAGCAGATGAGATGCGTACTGCAGCGCGATAATAACTTACACCGAAACGTTAAAAAGTACCAATAACCTCAGAGCTTATCAATACTATGGTCATTAATAATTGAGCAGTGGTGACTCCAGCCTCAGTCTGGGTCTCAAACACATGAATGGATGAAGGGAAATAACTCTGGATTCGGCTATTAGTTCATTTTACAACTTTTAGAACCTAATGATTTAAATAAGGGCTATTCAAGTGTTTCGAACGGGGAAGTTGATTCACCTAAAAAAAAATGATCCCTTGAATTACAGACGTCTCTTTCCCAATGTAAGTCTAAGGGAAAAAGTATTTTTGGGCCCAATGACATCACGTGACGGACACGGAAGTTGTAGTACCACCGTATGGCCACTACAATGACCGGCACTCTTCCTGGGGGCTTGGCGCAGCATCGTCAGGTCTCCCGCCCCGGCCCTCCTCCCTCCTCTGGGAGGCACTACAGGATTCTCCGTTCTGGGACCAGCAGGCTCAGGAACACCTTGTTGAACTCTGCACCACAGTGATATCACCCCCCACCCTCACTAGCTGCTCACTGTCTCACAGTACTCACATACTAGAATTTCTAAATTTGATACAATACCTTGAAAAATATCAATATTCAATACTATTTTCAATACCGTGGGGAAAAATTTACTCAACATTTGGGGAATAACATGTTTTAGATTTATTAAAAGATAGATAGCAATGTGTGTGTATGTCTGTGTGTCAACTCACTGCCAGAGAAAAGAGAGAGCAGAAAGTGCAGCTGGTACCCGTCTATCCATACTGCAGAAAATGACTATGACTGTGCATATTCATACTACTGTCCATACTGTATAAATAAAAGTACATTACTTTCATTACTTTTTGGCACTTCTGTTAAATGCTAAACTGTATTTTGTTGTCTCAGTGCTTGTACTCTGTGTATAATGACTATAATAATGTTGAATCTCCTCTCATCTTACAGGTTGGGGTGGGTATAATGGCCAGTGGAATTCGTAGGGTCATAGTTCTGCCATGCATTTATTATATAAAAAAAGATGACTAACCTTCAACAGGAGATATCTCTTAAAAGAAAAGCCACCACAGCACTGTGGATGATCGTGGTATCAGTGGTACTGTGTAAGCACATACACACGTGAAAAGAGAAGTTAATAACAAACAGTATGTGTGGCTTATTTGCTCTACCGCTTATTTGTTGACTCTGCCTTTCCTCCTGTGCAGCCCTCAGCTCACATTCCCATCGAGCCGGGGCTCATCCTGTGCTGCGCTGAGACCGGGCCAAAGGAGCCTTGCCCAGGTCCTCTTTTCCACAGTAGTCTGAACATTTACTGATCCCTGGGCAGATCGCAGGGTGAGCGGTTCATGCACCATACATGCTGTAAAGGGGGAGGATACATTCTGGAGGTGGCTGCAGGTTTCTTGTAAGGTATGATAGAGGATGAAGCAGAGTTCAGCAAGAGGAGATAGGCCTCTTGCTGAAAAAAAAAAAAAGTCCCACATTGAAGTGTTTTCTCTACAAACCTCTGAGACATTTGAGATAAGTTTTCACCCCAAGATGCATCACAATGTCTTCCCTGTGCTTCCCCCTCCTCAGCCCAGCGAGCAGTGGCTACACACAGGGAACTCCACGACCTGAGGAGATGGTGGGTGGTGAACAGTGGAGGCAAAGTAATGCGCAGGAAAAGCATCCCCAGAATCCTTTGGCTGCTGCCAAAGTTAACATACACCAGGGGATTCGGTATCAAAGTTTCCAATATTTGGCTCCACAAACACAATAGCCACTACGAAAACACAAGCCGAGGAGTTCCCTGCTGGCTATTCAAATAGAAAACGTTTAATTATGAACATTTGGGAAATCAAACTGCTATGCCTGAGTACTTTGCACCGGGCTCCCTCCCATGCTTGAAAGCATAGCTCCGTCTTTCACCAACATCGAAACTCCACTCAGTTTCACCATTGTCATCTCGCTCCATAGGGCACTGTTTCCTCATTTCAACTTCATTTATGTAGTTCAGATGAAGGAGAGCCTGTTGGGAGAGCCGTAGCGTATATGTGAGGGAGAAAAAAAGGACAGTTGGAATGACATTATTTGTCATTTTTTGATATTTGATCCTTTATGTAAAGGAAAAGTATGTTTTATCTTTCTCAACATACACAAGGCTTCTGATTGCCACTGCCTGAGGCTGGCTCAGCTAATCAGTAATGGCTGAATGCTGATGTGGAATATTAAGGAAACTTGCTGTGCATTCAGTCGGTAGGGAAAACATCACATAGGCTACTATGTCAATAAAAGTCTGTGATATGCCTGTGGATGTTGGCAGTTTGCTGAGCCATATTTGAGTTGTTAAGGTGTTCAATCGATCACGTCTTCTAACTCACATAACATGCAGTCTGACATCTCTAACGAGCTCTACATTCTCAGCCTGCGTCTGATAAATACGTCCGTCATTCCCTCTCTGCCAGGTGCTCGGTATAACTGCTGTTCCTTTGTAGTGACACTTAATGTATACACTGTATTAATCACTAATTTGGCAACACGCAGTGATAAAATGAATCATATTGGTTGTTGTGGAAAAAAAGAAGGGCTTGCGTATTGTTCAGCATCCCTGTAATGATTTCAGACAAAGCTAATAAATCACTAAGGTACATTTGGAATGATTAGAGCCTATTTTATTTACATTGGTATCCAAAAACATAACAATGGATATATGATTTTGGAATGAAGTTGTTCAATAACTCTGCTTCATTATTCTTAAGACAAAGTCTGTCTGTGTGCATGTTCTCCAGCAGGTCAAGGCTGAGTGTGTAAATTGCACCTTATATAGAATTTATACCACACAGAGCCAAGATCATTTGGCAACACCTGCCACAGGTACATCAAAAAGAATCCCTCCAATCATCTGGGTAAAAAAAAACATGTTGTCCACTACATGATAAAAATATTTTTAACTCATTTCCCAGGTTACGACCCTTATGACTTATTAACAGTTATATTTGTTTAGAATAATGCTACTTTCCACTATTGTATATCTTAATACACAATAACACATTTATATTTTTTGTGTTAAACAAAAGTGGAGATGTGGAAATCCCTGATAGTTGAGGAGTCATTTAGAGTACTAGAGATGTTTTTGTATTTATATGTTTTCGTAAATACAATTTACTTTTACCCTTTTCACACTAATGACCAGGGTTGGACCAGGGTTAACCAACCCTCCTTTTGTCAATTCAAAACAAGCCAGTCAACCCTGGTTGAACCATGCTCAGGACAATTCAGATACAACCTGGGTCACACCCGGGAGCAATGCATACTAACTACCTGAGGTGTAATTGGGGGGGTGGTGGGGGTGTCACGTCATATTCAGTGGACAGCTTCCGTCACGCAACTTCCGCTTGATTTCTTCCTCTCCGCGGATGGCCAGGAGCTCCCGCACCTTGAAATCTTGCCGCATATCCATAATAAAACTGTTAATTGTTCTCTTCCAGTGTAACATAGCTGAAAACATTCCTGCTGCCCTCGCTCTGTTTGTTTATGAGCCATGGCGACCTATGACAAATGCGTCACGACTTTGCACCCTAAATTCCAACCAATGAAATGATTTGTCCCGCCCGTTGTTAGCGACCCTGGTTGAGTCCTCGGTGTCAAATGGGTATTTGTGATGCTTTCAGCATTGAAGAATGACATTTGAAAATATTAACTATAGATAATCAATAGACCTCTCTGTGAACAAACGTCACTGGAACTATTTTCTAAAGAAAAATGTGTCACTGTGAAAGCGAATGTATTTTTTAATCGCAGGTTCAAAGGTTCTTCACTTTGAAGGCGGCGGTTTAGAAAACAGTCTGAACTCAAGGTCCTTTTAGTAGGTGTTCTGGAGCTATTGATCATATTACATGATCTTCCTTAGCCTATAGAGTTGCTCAGTTGTCATGGAATTGGAAATGTTCACATTTTCTTCTGAGCACAAAGTGCTAAGAACTACCTTGGATTAAAGCTGAAGTAGGCGAGAATGGAGCAAATATGATTCAAAAAAGTTCATTTTATAAAAATCATGTGTCTCTGTGTCCTCCGGTGCTCCTAACGGCATCTGCAAGATTTCACATTCCGGAAGAAAACGAGCAGTCAGAGCTGATCTGAGGTCTGCTGTCTAGCTGCCGTCTATGAGAGCCGGCTGTCAATCACTCTCAAACTCCGACCAAACAGTCAAACTAGGCAGCGTTGATCAAATATGAATCAATAATCTGTTACATTAATGTCTGTTTCTCTCCTCAAGTGTTTTCAGAATCATCTTGTAGTGCACGGTTTAGCTGCAGCCATGTTGAGATCAGGTTGAGATGGCTTGAAGGAACGCCAAGTTCTGGTCACATGACCGGAGCACAGCCAATAGGAACGCTCTCTCTCTCTGAAATGACCTGTGATTGGTCAAAGTCTCTCTCTTATTAAGGAAGTTTTGCCCAATGATCCCAAAAAAAACTGCCTACTGAAGCTTTAAAAGCTCATGAGGTTAAAAGTTATTTTTTCTTTTTCTCTTTTCTTGTTTTAAGGCTCACAAACTAATTTCCATTCGACTCCATTCTAGACCAAAGAGACACAAGTTTCAGACAATAAAACCAAAACTATCTCGCAAGGCTAGATAGTACCAATGTTAATAGAATGTAATATTGTTATGTAATTTGGGTGAACTGAAGCTAAATTAAATTGATGTAGCAACTGTCCATTGGACAGAACTATCTTTATCAATTCATTAAGTCTTATATGCAGTTAAACCTAAGAACAATCTGTCCTGTTTAAACAGCTACAGCTCTCCAATGTGGGACTGCCATACATCTATCTTTCATCTTCTTTCATCTTAAGCTCCTACCATCCTTCCTTACACCTTCCTCTGTTTTGCTACAGCATATGTGATTATGTCCGGGGGTGGCCGTGTCGTCCTGCCATCCAAACAGCTCTTGCATAGCAGCCACAGGTGGCTTTTGCTGCCCTGCAGCTCCCAATCCGCATCAGCCAAACACAACAGCAGTCAGGCCCAAGAGGCCCATGTCAAATAGCTTCTTTAGTGAGTGCACCGAGGTCTGACGGATCATTTTCTTCTTTTCATCTGAAGCTCTTGGTGTTGGGAAGTTGACTGCTGAGTCCTACACAAGCACATTCCCCACTCCTGCAGCTGAACGGCTCATTGTCATGTTGATATGTGGATGCAGGGACGGTTATCCATGAAAAACCCTGAATATAACAGAAACGGATCAGATCACTCATGAAACCTGCTCCTAAACGATCAAAGAGGTCAAAGGTGAAGTTGTTACTGACCCCTTCCATAATTACTGGTACCCACTCAGGGAACAAACCGTGTTACATTTGTTACACTAGTGCACTATAGCACGTTCAGAACATGCCTGTTCATAAAAGTGAAATGTGTTAAGTTCAAATTTGAATTTAAAGATTTTATTATACAGAAAAAAGTAGTGGACAAACACTTGTACCATGTAGTATAACAATACTGTAGAACACTCATTATCACTGAAGTAAAAAACAAAAGAAGAATTTGTTTACTTGCCCCAAAAGACCTGAGGCGGCGGAGAAAGTAATTTTTTTGTTTTTTCTTTTTACAGACAAATTCAATGTGGTCTTTCCAAGATAACAGATGGTCTATCATTACATCCAAATGTTTATATGAAAATACCTGCTTGATTTTTTTGTTATGAATAACAATAGGAACTTGAGTCAGATGGTGAACCAAATCAAATTTCTTCCATTTTCTTTGTGTTAATCTTAAGAGCATTACTGTCGCTCCACTCAACCATTTTGTCCACGCCATGTTGGTGCAGCCCAGGGTTGTCCGAGTTACTTAACAGAGCTATTAGAGCTGTATCATCAGAATACTTTAGAATGTATTGATTTGGTGTATTTGTACGGCAGTCATCGGTATAGAAGGTGAAAAGCATAGCTGAACTTACGCAACCCTGGGGGGCCCCAACATTGGTCATGATGGCAATGGAAAGGGTTTTGTTCACTTTTACAATCTGAACTCTGTTAGTAAGAAAAGAGGCATACAAACTAATCAAATAGGGATTCATTTCCCACTGGACCATTTTTGACACCAAGATGTCTGACTGTATTGTGTTGAAGGCTGAAGAAAAATCTAGAAAGAGGGCTCTTGCATAGGTATTTGATTTGTCTAAATGTTTCGTAATAATATGAACCAGATCAACAGCGTCTTCTGTACCACAACCCAGCTTATAGGCAAGTTGATATGGATCGAGTTTGTCTTTTGTTGTACTGACAAGATACTGCAGCAGAATTCTCAGCACAGTGAGGGGCACCGCTCCTTCTTTTTCTTGGATATTCTCACCTTCTCTCCATAACTGACATATATTGTAAAACCCAGCTGGATGCAGCGATACAATGGAAGTTTTCTGGATGTGTCTATAGTGTTTCTGTCAAAGGAAAGAAATCCATAACTGAAGTAGAAATAGTTTTGTCAGGTTGGGAAATCGCGCATACTGTACACTCCTGGATTCCGCTCAACTTTACCCTGATGGTATGGACAGTAGAATTTTCCAGACAGTAGAATTTTCCATCACTTTTATACGTTCACTACTGTGTTCCTGCACTGTATTGTTCTGGGTTGACTTGTTCCGTACTTGTTGACTTGTAGCCTGATCAAACAGCTCATTTTGTGTGGCATGTGAATATATCTCCATCTTTAGACTTTGATCAGCCCCAACCCTCAGTCCCACCCACCACTGGGCCAAACCTAGCTATTCACTCTGTCCACGGCGTCCTATGAATTGCAGTCGGCAATGTGCTGAGCTCTTTTCATGTCCTACTGTAAACACAGGGCAGCTCCGACTCAAGAGCATGAAAGGAAACTGAGGAGGAGATAAATGGATCAGAGTGACTGAGCACCCAGATTTGAGCTGGATAACAGGATTTGTACCTGATATTCACTTTAAGCCTTTTTCAAATACCTCAAAACATTTGCGTGTTGTGTTTTCAGCTTAAGGCCTTGGCAGGTGTGTAACATGACTCCAGTTTCATGGAACTAGAGTGGCCAAAAATCTCAATTGACTGACTGCTATACATTAATCGACAGCCTGTTATTATAGCCTTGGATACCGTGTTCCAAGATGGCACCCCATTCATTCCAATAAGAGTTGCTCTTTTGGCGCATACCGCTAAAAAGTCCAGGCTACCTCTGATTGTCACATAAGAGGATGCACACTTGAGACCTCTTCTGGCTGACTTCCTGCATACTCCTCTCAGAAATAAAACACACAAAATTGATTTATTGAATACAACTGTTTGAGATCATTGTTTTAAAAATAAGATAACAGTTTTAAGGAGACGCGTTAAAGTAGCCTAACTCCCAAAGTTACATTTATAGCATTTTGATCACGTATCATTTACCCACAATACTCTTCAATTTAAAAAGGTCACAAATTGACAAGCTGTTAGTTCTATCAGTTGGTTAAGTTAGCTACATAACAGTTCCACCTGGCAGTTACTGGGGTCTGCAAACATTTAGTGACAAGTACTAGTTTGTGTGGTGCAACCCCATTCAATTTAGTGATGCATAACTCTCCACTGAGTTAACAACTTATAACTAGGCTACATTTTAACTTTCATAGTGGTAGTGCAATCAGTTAAAGCCTCAGTAGGCAGAAATATTTGGGCATTATTGGGCAAAAAAATCCACAATAACCTTTCAGCATATTGTAATTCAAGTGTTCTGAGAGAAAACTAGACTTCTGCACCTCCTCATGGCTCTGTTTTCAGGCTTTAAAAAATCTAGCCCGTGATAGGAGGCTTTGACCAATCACAGGTCATTTCAGAGAGAGAGCGTTCCTAATGGCTGTGCTCCGGCTGATGGGCGGTGCTTGGTATTTCCTCAACTGATCTCAACATGGCTGCCAGGTCACAATCTTTATAATTTTACAGCTAAACAGTACACTACAAGATGATTCTGAAAACATTTGAGACAAGAAATAGGAATTACAGTAACAGAATATTGATTCATATTTGATCAGCGCTGCCTAGTTTGACTATTTGACCGGATTTCACAAGTGATTGACAGCTGCTCAGAAATGGCAGACTCCAGAACAGCTCTGATTGGTTGCTTTCCTCCGGTCTGTGAAATCCTGCAGATTGAGATTGAGCCGGAGAGAGGCCACTCGAGGCTGCTGCTGCTGCAGCGGGGAGGATACGGCCAGCGGGGACCCTCCAGAACCTGAGCTGTCGAGAGCAAACATCGACTGGTGGAGCCTTTGCTCAAATTGCCCTCTGATGCCAACAGAAACAGAATTTTTCTGCTGTAATGCGTGGGCAGTTTTTGTTGGATGCTGTCGCCGACGACAACCCAGAGAGCGCGAGCCATGTGTGTGTTACTATGCATGAAAGTTTTCCTCCTCACTGAGACAGAGGTGTGCCGGAGACCTTCTCCAGCATCCTGAAGATAAGTTAATATCGATATCTAATATCTATTAATTAATCTATAGGACACCCACTGTAAATAGTTGATTGATATTGAATTTGCTTGAATTTTATACTTAAGAAAAGTGAATATTATGATTTAGAAAAATGAATTTTATAATTCAGAAACACAAATTAATTGTTTTTCTATTTGTAATGCACTAAAAAAGAGTTATGTATCGGAAAGTAACTGAGAACTGCCTCACGCTGAGAATGTTGTGTAAAAAATTATATTTGGTAAACATGTTCATTGGTAATAAAATTTGTTTTCCAGCACAACAGAGAATTTAAGGGATTTCAGTCATGGTGCTATCACATTAGGGATGCGGGCCCGGATCTGAGTACACTTGTCCCCAAAGTCCAGTTCGATTGATTAGTTTTGAAAGGGCAGGCCTTATTTTAATGCCGCCGGTCTCCTCCGACATCTTTATACACATGAAACTGTTTCATATCTATGTCTTTATATGCTCGCAGCATGCACTGATCTCATCCTCTGAACTGCACAACCGTGGGTGATAAAGCAGGAAGGCAGGCGAGAAGTTCATTAAAATAAAAACAATAATAGGTGATGGGGTCGGGCGATATTAATGGTCTACCGCCGAAGAACGAGAGCTGCTCAGCGGGAGGAAATAGAGAGTAGAGCGGCATATTTTCAGATCAAACTCGGTGAAATCAGAGTTTATTTTGACCAAAGCAGAGTTGGTGATTGTTGGAAAGAGTAACGACGACGGTTTGTGACTTTTATTTTGTTTCTGTCCAGTTTGAATGAAGTGTTTTACGATGCTCCGCCACTAATAACAGCTGATCTCAACATAAACAAATACACATGGATGATGTACAAGTGTACTTGGGTACGGAACAACTTTACTAATGTGAAAGCTGAACGGAGAGGGGGGGCAATCGTACTTGGGGCACGGTACGGATCAATTGTACTTAATATGAAAACACCCTAAATGTACGTGTAGAAACCTGTAATGGCCCTCAAATCTAAATTCTATGTTCTATTCTTTTCTATGAATTTGATGTTAAAGATAGATCAATAGTGTTTATGGATAGATTATTTCTATCCACCCTTACTCATTAATCACTATATTACCATTGGAGAGACACTATTGCCTATTATGGTCTTGAACTGATTTTGCTCTGGACTCGGTCTTGACTTGGTCTCAACTCCCTTTGGACTTGGACTTGGACTTGACTTGGACTCGACTGGACCTGGTCTTGAACTTGATTTGGACTCGATTAAGCCGGACTTGACTACATCCCTGGAGAGATCAGCTTTCTCTGTAAATATAGCAGCACAGGGGAATTTATTTCTTCAGTGGACTACAATTACCATCAGCACTGAATGGACCTCCACATAAATGGTGGTGAATCTTCCCTTCATGTTTTAATGGTGCCAGCTGATATAGTGGTTAGTCTTAGTAGTTACTGTAAGCTCACAAACCTTGTGGTAGATGCACAAATAGCTGGTGCAACCCAGTCCTGGAGAAGTGAGACGTAGTTGGGATGGTGAGGAATGAGGTGGTATCTTGGCACAGAAACTGTTATTGCAAGTCTGCAGGTGTTTGGTAATTGGATTAATGCAGGAGCAAAAAGAGAAATGTTTTTCCTTCCCAAAGGACAGACAAGATTGTTTCATACAAGTGGGCGAGGGAATCATGACGACAAGCTTTATCTTCCCCGCACAGCACCTCCCGTAACTCCATGAGAGTTTTTGTTTCTCCAAATGTGACAGTAAAAAAAGAAAAGCCCCCGGCCTGGTGCTGCGCTCACCCTCCAGAGTAGGAGTTTATCTAAAAGCAGAAGCATAACAAAGAACAGCGTGGATGAAGGATGACGATAGATAAAGGGCCTCCTCAAGGTTTGATCCCTCTCCAAGACCAACTTGGGTGACTTTAGCCAAACAACCCCCTTCATGTTCTTGTATGTTCCTTGCTCCTTCCACCCAGAGTGTCTGGATGAATCCAGCACTTTGTGGGGCTCTAGACAAAACAATTGTCATGGTGATGTTATAAAAGGCTGCGTGGTAGTGTATCCCATGGTAATGTTGGCTTAGTTAGGTTGGAGAATGTCCAGGTTGTTGAGATAAGAGAGGTCAGAAGTGATGTTTTATATAGACAAATCTACTGTTGGTTTCAAAGGAATGGACATTTTGGAAAAGTTGTTTGTGTACTCTGCAAAATCTTTAATTTCTTAAACGTCATATAAACAACAAACCCAGCTTCTGTACTTGGGGTAGGGAATTAAAGAAACCTGTGAGTGGTCTATCTGAGTGCGTCAACCAAAGTGAGCTGACCCTCCTTCATCAGATGCTAGTTGGCTTTAGTGACAGGGCTTCTATTAGGGGATGGAAAATACATCTATCATATGATGGTTTAAATTTACTTTAACCAACTCCCCAAAAAGAGAAGAGACAAAACAGAGATTGAGAAAGAGAGAAATAGAAAGCATGGATGTACAGACAAGGGAAAGGTCGTTCATATGGACCCCTTCCTGTATGAAAGGGGTAAAAGACCTCAGATAGGGTAACAGAAGGATGGTAGGATGAAAGGAAAGATGGTCCATGGAGCGATGAAGTGGATGCCAGACTCAGCTGCCCACCAAATGACTAAGTCTGGTTTACTTCTGCATTGTGTGGTCCACTTAACATGTTCATTAGTGCCATCCAGGCACCGTCAAGTATTATATTTCAGTCAGGACCACTTCAGTCAAAGAAAAACTTCATTTCCATTTGCAGTAATATATATATTTGGTGGTATGGCTCTGTTCTGGGACCTCCCTGCCCGTCATCCACGTGTCTACGTGGAAGCGTAAGGGCAGGCTGAACCAGCTTAAATAAGGCGCCCTGTATGAGATTTACCAATGAATGCAAAAAGGGGAGTCAGCTGTGATGTGTCAGCTGATTGGGCTAGCTTGATTGGGTCATGAGTAACTGAGAACTACATTTTTCCTTTGTGGGGTTTGATTGGTACAAAAAATACTTACATAATAATTATTGTCAGACTTTGACTCTGCAGCTTTAACTGCTTCACTGTTTATGTTCCACCTGGCTCATGTGGCTCCTACATGCTAACTTGAGACTATTATTAACCGAGTGTTATTTCTTTTCTTCTAGTATAACATTTATCAAACTAACATTTATGTTGGAAACGGACCATATATGTTCCGAAGTGTCAGCTTCAGTTTCAGCTTTTTGTTTTGATTAATCAAGTGTTCATTCCTCAACGGAATCATTTCGGACATTTGAGACAAAGCAAATATACCCTGTCTTTGATTGGACAATAAGCGTAGTTCTAGAGAATCACTTACAAATACTTTCAAAAAAATTCTGCTGTGATAACTTCAGCAAGTTCAATCATCTCACTTTCACGGACACTGCATCTGTGTATCTTCTGTTCATTCCATAACTGCTTTGAGATTTTATCAAATAAATTAACAACGAGATTAATAACAAAAAATTAAAAGTTGTTCCAGCATTTCATGATAAAGGCGTAATTTGCCAGTGGCAATTGTAGACACATTGCAGGCACATTACAGGTTCATAGAGCTTTATATAAACAGGTTTAATATCCAGTTTTCTTTACAAAGTGAAGATGGTACACACTCCGGTACAGTAGGTGGCGGCATGCATCTTTAACGTTGGTAGTCCGCCAGTAAATCTAAATGAGAGAAAGAAGTAGGTTGTGAATTTCATGAGGACGCAGATTAAGAACACAAGTAAGTTGAAACATTAGCAAATAAAATTGCTGAAAATTCTGCCTGAGAACGTTGGGTCAGAACGGTGGTTATTACCATAGATATATACAGGTAGGTTATAACGGGATAACATTAAATGGGAAAAGTTTATCTACAGGAGAATAAATATTTGAAAGTGTAGCGCCTCTGATACTCAACCCATGGGAATAATAGATACGCCAACATCTATCTAGGTTCCTTAAATAACTCAGGAGAGTTATTATAGAGTTGAACAGTTGACAACTTTTATTGAATCACAGCAATTAAAGCTGAAGTAGACGAGATTGAAGCATTGGAGGCGTGGAGAGGAGGTTGTGTTGCTCTGGCTCTATATATCTGGCATGGAGAGGAAATCGTGTTGCTTGGCCTCTATCTATCTGGCGTGGAGAGGAAGTCATGTTGCTCGGGCTCTATCTGTTTGGCATGGAGAGGAGGTTGTGTTACTATGGCTCTATCTGTTTGGCAGGGGGAGGAGGTCGTGTTGCTCTGGCTCTATCTGTTTAGCCGGGGGAGGAGGTTGTGTTGCTCTGGCTCTATCTGTTTGGCGGGGGGAGGAGGTCGTGTTGCTCTGGCTCTATCTGTTTAGCTGGGGGAAGAGGTCCTGTTGCTCTGGCTCTATCTGTTTGGCGGCGCCGGGAAGCTGCTTGACATCCTCCTGGATCCACCTTCTCTCATATGTTCACATCATGTATTATTTTTTGTTATATAGATTGTCTATGTTGTATTTTCATTAAGTTGTTACTCTGTACACACGACATCTATTGCATGTCTGTCCATCCTGGAAAGGGGATCCCTCCTCTGTTGCTCTTTCTGAGGTTTCTTCCATTTTTTTCCCTGTTAAAAGTTTTTTTTTTGGTTAAGTTTTTCCTTATCCAATGAGAGGCTCGTACTGTAAAGGACAGAGGATGTCGTATCCTGTACAGGTTGTAAAGCCCCCCGAGGCAAATTTGTGATTTTGGACTATACAAATAAAATTGACTTGACTTGTAATACATTATTGTTCTTTAGAAATGGAGTCTCTCCTGATTGAACTCCTATTGGTTCTGATTTGGTTAAGTTCAGGCAACTTAAGCTACCTGTTAAATGTGCAAACCACCTTTAGATTGCTGAGCCCGATATGCTCCACACAGAGAGAGAGAGAGATGCAGCTTGGTTTGCAATCAGTCATGAGACAGGAATGGACAGTACAAATCCATTCCCTGTGGCACAAATATGTTAATGGTATCAGTATTCCTGGAGCAAACAAAATTGTACGTGCCGTCTAACCACCTATAAACACAAACATGTTTATTTCAGCTCTGAATGTCCACACTGTAAGCCGGCCATCATCACACTGCCTTCCTGATTTCCTTCTGAAGAACTCTGTCTTTTGTGTGTCTTTGTAGTTGTGATGCAATGACCTGCATCAGTTTGGAGAACCTTCTGACAGTCTCTCCTCACAGACAGTCGGGCTGGTGCACTTAGTTGTACACACAAAAAGTGGCAGAGGTAATTGTTTGGAAAAAGAGAGCTTGAGAGATAAGTTTAAATACCACCTACAACTCTACACAGCTGGCCAGTCACTGCGGAAAGTGGGCGTTAATGTCGGTTTCAACAATAAGTTCAAACATTGTCAGACATAGCCTCGGTCACTATCAGACATTTTCCTTTAAAGCTGGTGTATTCAGATTCACCAAGCTTGAACCACTGGTCTTCACTCATTGCCATGCTGTAGTATGACTACTCATAGTGTTTTAAAATATTACCCATCAGTCATGTACACCGACATTTTAAATGGGATGGCTCACTGAGAGTTGAGTGCCTTTTCATAACAATAAAGCTCCATGAGTGTGTGGTGGTGACAGAGGAACCTCTAGTGGGAACAAACAGGGAACAATGATCATTCATCACCCAGCATAGTCACTCCTAATCCCCTCTGATCCTCCAATTACTGCACTGTCTGTGGTCAGGTCAGTTCTTCAGGAATACTTTAGCAAATTATCAGGAATCTGCTCCAGTCAACACTTCCACAACCCCCTAATGTTAGACATGACTACCGATCACCAGGTGAAGTTCCTGCCTTAACTGTATCTTGTTATACCCCCACGACAACGTAGTCGGGGGTATATAGCGCTCCGCATGTCCGTCCTTCCGTCCGTTTTGTTTCTGGATTAGAACTCGGAAACTATTTAATTTAGGAACTTCAAACTTTGTGTGATGGTTGACAGTGTGGTCTGGTTGTGCCTTTTGGGGATCAGAAGTCCAGGGTGCCCATTAGTTAATTAGTTAATGCCCTTTAATTCCATTAGTTCCAAAAGGGCAAAACCTTTGGCCCTACTTTAGTAGGGGTCAAGCGGTGAGCGGAGGTATGTGAGCCATGCTCATTTTTGCCTTGTAATATATTGTATTAACAATGTGAATGTGCACTATTTCATGTGTTCTTCTACTGTCTTGGTGTACTGTAATCTCTTGTTGGCTATGTATTGTTTTAAAGGTCCCACATCGTGCTCATTTTCAGGTTCATACATTTTGTGTTTCTACTAGAACATGTTTACATGCTGTAATGTTAAAAAAACCTTTAATATATTTTATTTTCCTCATACTGTCTGCCTGAATATACCTGTATTTACCCTCTGTTTGAAACACTCCGTTTTAGTGCATTTCAACGGAATTGCAACGGAATTGCGTTGCTAGGCAACAGTTTGGGTCTATGTTTACATCCTGTCAGCTGATGCTATTTACATACACTGCAACCAGGAATAAACTGGGACACATTTAGAATGTTTATGTTTAAAACTGTGCAATGGTCTAAATATTGTATATTTGTGACATCACAAATGTACAGAAATCCTAACGGCTTGTTTCAAACGCACAGTTTCTGAATACAGGCTATGTTTGTTTCTCCGTATATTGAGCGTTTTGATAGTTTAACAGTATTTCTAAAGCACTTAAACCTGCTTCATAATATAAAAGAACCAAAAATCTCACTTTTTACAATATGGGACCTTTAAGCTGAATGCAGCACAGCCCAAGCAAAATTTCCCCTTGGGAAAATAAAGTATATATCTCATCTTATCTCATCTCATCTCATCTTATGTGTTTATAGCAAATAGTTATCTTTAAACAGAGCTGTCTCTTTAAGTGGTGATGGTGAATTTCATAATGGCCTTTGTCATGTTTCATTGCTTTAACACCACTCTATACCGTGGTCTTACATTGAACTAAGAGGTCTGTTGGGAGCTACTGGTTGGTGGGCGCACCCTTGCAGATGATTTAAGCAGCCAGCTATAAATATCAGCCCTGATTAGCCTGAACATTCCTGCAACATGCCAGTCCATCCAGCTCTCTTGGTAGTCTGAAACAACACTGTAATTATCTGGAAGACTCATAGTTACTGCTATAATTTATAGACAAGCACTTACACGGTTCAGATGTAATGTCAGGATTAAACACTATGGCATTCAGAGAGATTACTCTGAGCTGATTCACAGGAAATACTCACAAACCCTAACCTCTTCAACCCTGCCGGACTCACTTGCGGGTCTATTATTGCAAACTCATGCTGCACGGCCAAACATTGTTTAAACCCAGAGGACTTCCAAAAGCATGTGGTCGAGGTCTTATTTCCAGCCCTATCACCAGACAAGGACATACTGTAGGTATTGGGTGAATTTTCCAATATTACATTCAGTTCTTATACAGCATGGTTATGGTACTGAAAGGGAAAGATTGAGGTAAAGCAAATATAAATTGCAGGTCTGTGACAGGAGGTGATCACAAGTCTCCTGCACGAAAGTTTAACATGCTACATGTCAATCCATCACCCCGACCTCCACATCCTTAGTCTGAGGAAACGTCCAGTATGAACTTTACTCCTCGGTATGCTGGGCTGCATTTCTCTTTCATCCTATGGTGGTATCTCCCCCCAAACTATGGTTCCCCTGAGCCTAGAAAGAACAGAACAGAACGGCCTGAAGATGCTGTAATTGCCGCTCACCTGGGTCTTTAAAATCAAAAGTTTTTAAAGTTGCAAAATACTATATGTCAGGCTGACTTTTTGGGAAATGTATATAAAATAATGCATTGTGCATATCTACACTTCTATTTGATATATCCGGCAATGAATCCATGGCATCTTTGAATATAGTTTAAATATTTATATTTATATAGCAGCCCAACTAGTAGGAGGTATTTCATGTCTCATTAAATATACAGTGTAATAGCTTTAGCTTCCAAGTAATGATTTTTATTTGAAACCCATCACACACTGAATGTATAATATTCCAGGCTAGATGTGGGGTCCACCGGCTGGCTGTCTACAGTGATTAATGGTGAAGTTTGTCTCTGACTGACAGCAGAGACTATATTCCTTTCCCCAGCTGCTGCTGGATGATTGGGGTTTGCTGACATTGTGGTTTGCTGTGTGGCTTGGATGAAGGGCTGATTACATGTGTAATGAAGACTGGAGAAAGCCCTAAAACACCCACAGGGCCTTCCTGGGTTGACCACAAAGAATCTGCACGTGTGTGTGAGTCGGTCTGTGATTCATTGAAAAGTAATCAAAGTCATATACAGTATATTTCTAAATTTTTGTTGAGGATATTTATGGTCCCCAGAGGATGAATCCTACATTTTTGGTTTGCAACGTGACCTTTTCTAGCATCAGTGGTTACACGTCTACTGCCATGGAAAGAACTGCCATTAAATGACCTTAAATGGTAACTTGGGTATTATTCAACCTGGACCCTATCTTTCCATGTTTTTGTGTCTCAGTGAATAATGGGGACAACACTTTCTGAAGTTGGTCCAGTATTGAGGGAACTGGCAGCCGCAGAACGAGCTGCGAGGGCAGTGAGCAGCGTTAATGTCACGTTACGTCCACTAACAGTTCTTGTCGTTGCCTCTGACAGGTTCAGATTGTTATTAGAAGTATCTGAGAACATTATGGAAAGGACCCTAGAGATAAATAAAACCTCTTCTTACTCTCACTCGATCCAGTCTGTTTGTTATTGTGTCCAAGGAGGAGTCTCGTTGGGAAATATTGGGCAGCAACAGGTCCCACTTTTTACAGCTTTCTAGAGTCACGGCACCAACAGGAACACCAACAGTCTCCAGAGCTCCGCAGCCTTGCTACAACTGGATCACACTCCTCTTCCTGTTGCCTCCCCTCCCCCCCTCTCTCCTCATCCACATTGTCATCCTTGAGCAAAGCTCTTTCATAATGTCAGACACTTATAATAACAATCAGAGCCTGTCTTGGCAAAAAGCAGCACTGTTAATGGATGTAAATTGACGGTGAGTGCTTGTCCCAATAGGATCACATAGAAGCCTGTGAATACAAAAACATGGGAAAATAGGGTCCAGGTTGAACAATACCAAAGTTACCCTTTAAGTTTCATAAATGGTGGCGAGTGTGGTCCGTGTATCAATCATTTTATCTAGTTTTTGCAGTGTGCTAAAATTGTTTTGTGTTTGCCTCGCCTGTGTAACCCAGGATGCCTTGCATGCAGCCTTACAACAGCTCATCCGTTTTGGGATCCTCACTGAACACAGTCAGTCATTTTGGACTTTTGTCTTATAATAGTTTGAGCTTTTGGACAGAGCATCATGTTGTTCTTTTTAAGAATCCAATGTTTCAGCCAAAACTCTGTCTCAGCATTAGAAAAACAAGGCGAAACTGTACAGATGTGTCCAGTGAACACTGCTGATTAGATTTCTGGAGTATGACGGAGGACCAGAGCTGCTGTTTTGGGATCTAATAAGGAGAGGAGTGGCCTTGGATAAGCCTGAATCTGTATTTAACTTGATTGTTGGCCATCTGTGCCTAATGTGAAAAATATTTAACGGAGACTTTGGAGACACGGTGAGAGAAATAATTAATTGCTTGTGAAAACAGGGACTTGCCAAGGACCATATAACAAGAGCCCCTGCTAAATGAAGCATCATAATGTAGGAATGTCCAACATGAACCCTATCAGACCGAAACACTTACCCCGCATCAGGCTCACAAACAAAATCAGATACATACCGTATATCTATATGATGATTTTAATTAAGTTTTAAGTCAAGTTGCACCTTGGGGAAAATGTATGTGCTTGTGCACATACATTTGTGTCCCACAAACTGTGAAATAAGACGACCCAGTCAGTTTTGTGTGAGCTGCCTCGATCAGAAAACGTGATTCAACAAACCGTTCAGATTTTCACAGAAGACTAATTGATATGTCACAGTAGGAAAAGCACAGGTGTAAATAATGACTGAATTCCATTTAACTGCTTTGATTTCAGGATCCGAGTATTGTGCATTGTGCTGACTCACTGTCAGTCTCACAGGGACACTTGAATAGAACAGAGCTATTGTTAGTGTTATTAGTTACACCTGTGCTTTTCCCACTGACAAGTCAAAATGTGTGCTGTGTAAAAGGCCTATTTGGCTCCCCTTCCAATGTCACATGCAGCCTCATTAGAATATACCGCCCACAGCTGGAGAACTAACTTTGCAAAGGTGCACCATATTTTTTCTCTCAAGCCAATCAGAGCAGACTGGGCTTTTTGGGGAGGGGGGTCTTAAAGAGACAGACACTAAAACAGACACCCTCAGACAGAGGGTGAATACAGGTATATTCAGACAGACATGTGTTTTTTGAATATTAAAGGTCCCATATTATGGTAATTTTCAGTTTCATTCTTGTATTTTATGTTTTGACTAAAACATGTTTACATGCTGTAATTTAAAAAAAAAACAACTTTATTTTCCTCATACCGTCTGCCTGAATGTACCTGTATTCACCCTCTGTCTGAAACACTCCGTTTTAGCACATTTCAACGGAATGCAACGGAATTGCGTTGCTAGGCAACAGCTCGGGTCCATGTTTACTTCCTGTCAGTTGATGTCATTCACATACACTGCAACAGGAACTGGGACACATTTAGAATGTTTATGTTTAAAACTCTAAAATGGTCTAAATGTTGTAGATTTATGACATCACAAATGGACAGAAATTCTGACAGCTTGTTTCAAAGGCACAGTTTCTGAATACGGGCTGTATGTATTTCTCCATGGATTGAGCATTTTGATACTTTCACAGTATGTATATATCACTTAAACCTGCTCTATAATAAAAAAGATGTGAAAATCTCACTTTTTACAATATGGGACCTTTAAAGCAAGTAAACATGTTCTTGTAGAAACCCAAATTAAGTATGATAAATGAGCATGATATGTCCCCTTTAAGAGCATTTGTGGCAACTTTCTCATACTTAGAAGTACGGACAAATTTCATAAACAGATAGTCTGCCCTTCTGAAATAGTATAATTAACAAACTTAATGCTAAATGTGTATTCTGTTCACCATATCATCTCATCATCATGCCTTGCTTTGACATCACCCTCTGTTGCACCCGGCAGTGTAACATCACCTACTGTAATGTTATACACTATAATATATCTCCATGATTTTCACACCTCCTTGACCACCTCCTATATTAGTCATGGACTGCTTTGCTTTAGAAAGACAATTCTCAGCATCTAACGTCATGTAGCGTAAGCCACGTCTACTATTAATACTATTCATATTTTATATTTCTTTAGGCCATTTGCAAAACAAAGTGGTCCTCTAATATCAATGCTGACACTGAATTGTGTGTTTTTGTCTGCTGGGTACAGACAGCAGAAAGCTCCTCAGTGTGAGATCTTCTTTTTACTCTTTGGAAACATTTTTGCAGATTAAACCTGCTCAAAAACAGAGCAGAACATGCAGCTCTTTAGGGTAATTCTCGTTGGGTCGATTATGCTAACAATCAAATCTCGTATTTTTGACATATTTCTATACAAATATTAAAACAATAATAACAAAACATAATAACTAAGTAGGACACAATTAAATAATAATGAAGACCTAATAAATAAATACATGAGCACACAAAACTAAAATAATAATAATAAATTATTACATTAAATGTAATAGCAAGTAATTGGATACATCATTTCATTCTAGATACATAATATGCAATGTTTCTATTTGAGAGGTTTAACACATCTTAGTAAGACCTAATTATTGTACACCCTTTGTTCTGTACTTCTCCCATGTTTCATATCTTTCCTCAAAAACATGGACTTGATTCCTGATTCACATAGTTATTTTTTTCCATTGCGTATATTTCATTTAGCAGATCTTTCCATTTACAATTCATTAAGTTATCAACCTTAAACCAGTTCCTTGTTATTTACTTAATTCTAGAAAGTCTTATTATTAAGAACAGATGCAAATCGCTTTTTTGAATCTCATCTTCCCTAGTAATAAAATTACTGGGTTTTTGGTTAAACTTCTATTAAAAATGTTTGAGATTTCTCTAATAGGCCGAAAGCCTAGGAAGGAGATTATGTATTCTCCGGCGTTGGTTTGTTGGTTTGTCCGTTAGCAGGATTACACCAAAAACTAGCGATGGATTTCAATGAATTGTTTTGGAGGGGTGGGGTGTGGCACAATGAACAATCCATTAGATTTTGGTGGCAATTCGGATCATGATTCGGATTCAGGAATATTTTTAAGAATTCCGATCAGCCTGAGCATTAAGACCACAGGGTATAACACATGCGCAGTGTAACTGATGACGCGTGACCCTGCCTCCTTCTGACAGCAAAGAGATACGTGTGTGGATGTGTGAGCTGCTGGCCGTCCGCGGTGAGAAAGAAAAAAGCGGTAGATGATGGAATGAGAGACAACGTAGTGTAACGTTATACAGACATAACAAGGCTGCTGAATGAGAGAGGCATCCGCCGATACGTTACACGGAAAAACACCGTGTTAATAATAAGCCGACCACCTCACGGTACCGCCAGCTGTGAGCTGTGATCTGTTTTTAAAGTCGGAGGTCTTCGCTCTCCGAGTGCAATTCTAGTATTTACGTTGAATTTGTGGTGTCTTAAAGTAGTGGATTATGATCTTCCACGCATATTCCTTCCAGTATCTTTAACTTGTCGTTATATATATAATTGCATATTTGCTCCCATTGTTCTGGTAGTATACAACATTGTATTTAATTTTCCCATTTATTTTGAAGATTAGCGCTTATTTGAGTGTCATAGTATCTTGTACCTCCTCATGAACAGGTGCCATTCATCAGGCTGAAACTAGCAATTTACAAGTTTGTGCAGTTAACAGAGTTTGGTGGATCCGACTTGAAATACTCACAAAAATATATATATATATATGAGATAATACGTTGTACAGAAAATGTTGATGGTACTTTGTCTCAACAAGAACAGCAGCTTCAGTTCTGTGCAGGCATTCACACAGCAAGGACATGTTTTTTCTGTTTCTCTATAGCAGGTGTCATCAACAATTTATTGGTTTAATAAGGACTGGAGCTGGAAGTCAGGTGTTGGGTGTTGGTGACAATAAGAAGGAATGTTTTACATGGAGGAATCCTTCACAGCTTCTGGCTGCCAATTTTCAAACAATGCTTATTTGTCACAGAGATGCTTTTGGAAAACACCTTCATTCTTTTTGGCACATTTTGGGATCACTTTCAGTTGCCAGAGTTGGACAATATGGCTTTTGTCTGACTTTCTCTGTTTCTTCATCTCCCAGATACAGACGGGAGATAAGACACAGCCAGAGGACAGAAACACACTTAGGTATGGTGCACGTATGTCAGAGAGTCATGCATGAGAGCTAATTCCAGCAGAGGCAGCTGTCAGTCACTCGCTGTGAAAATCATTTGTCAACTAATTAAAAAGGGCTCTAGTAACTGAACCACATGGATAGAAATTCTTTACCGGTGTATTACAAAGACTGTGATGATTAAACACTTTATCATAATGTAAGTGGTAACGTGTTACCATACTACATTGTCTTTAAATAGAAAGAACCCTGTCATGTCCATGTTCGAAGACATCTGAGCCCTCTACCCAGCTTATTGTACATTGTTGATTTTCTTTGGAACAATGAGACATAGAGATGTGCTGAGTTGAATCCAGCTCATATGGTTTGGCAAAAGGTCATTTGAAAAGGAATCTGAGAGAGTAGTAATGAGGAAGTCATACAGTTACAGTAAAACAGTAGATAAGAAAACTTGGGTGAAGGAAGTAGCTGTACAATATCTTCTTCAAGATACAGCTACTTCCTTTACTCTCTGTACCAAAACAACAGTCCCCTTTCCATCTAATGCAGTGTAATGACATTTCTCTGTTCCAGGCCTCACGCAGTAAAAACAATGGCATTTATTAAATGTCCCACATCGTTCTTATTTTCAGGTTCCTACTTGTATTTTGTGTTTCTACTAGAACAGGTTTACAGGCTGTAATGTTAAAAAAAATATTATTTTCCTCATACTGTCTGCTTGAATATACCTGTATTTACCCTCTGTCTGAAACGTTACGTTTTAGTGCATTTCAACGGAATTGCAACGGAATTGCGTAGCTAGGCAACAGCTTGGGTCCATGTTTACTTCCTGTCAGATGTTATTCACATCCACTGCAACAGGAAATGTTTAAAACCGTGCAATGGTCTAAATATTGTATATTTGTGACATCACAAATGGACAGGGCTTGTTTCAAATGCACAATTTCTGAATACTGGCTGTGTGTACTTCTCCGTATATTCAGTGTTTTGATAGTTTAACATTTTTTTACATAGTTTATTTATAAAGCACTTAAGCCTGCTTTATAATATAAAAGACATGAAAATCTCACTTTTTACAATATGGGACCTTTAAGTGTTGTGCAGATCGTATACATTAAAACTTTTTAGAAGTGTATGAACTTTCTGTTGTTTTTATTCACCACCATGAAATCTTTTGCATATAATACGCAACTTAATGAAATACCCCATTTCATTCACAATCTAGTCCGACAAATTACAATATCTCAACTTTAGTTAATCATAAAATAAGATGAGAAAGAACATGTTTTTGATTATGTTACTCTAAAATGTGGAGGAAGTGGTGGCAGAACTACCATGTTACAAATAATACAAATAGGCTGAGATATTTATCCAGATCACATTGAGGTTAACCTTTCCATTTTTATGAATAAATTGAAATATGATATATAAGCAACAGTATGATAAACCATATGTGGATGGAAATCATTTTGCAGAACTTCATACTGTGTGTGTTCATCCATGTGTTTGCAGAGATGACTATCCCGACTGTGCAGCAGCTCTCCACGTTGTACCTGGGAGGACCCAACATGTTCAGTCATGCATGTATCTGTAAGAATAAGAAGCTGGATGAAAAACAGGTTCTGAACACTGCGACACTGTTAGCGAACACATACAGGTGTTTTGTTATTTTAAGACTTAACATCGACCAACTCCCCAAATTCCTGCCTCAAACTATCTCACTATAAATGCGTGTCTGTCCTCTGTCAGACATTTGCACGTTTGCAGGCAGCACATTTTCCCTCATTGAGAGAGAGCCTGCTGCAGGAGATGATGTCTGAATGACCCTGCAGCCCGGCAGCCGCTCCTCCACAGATCTGATGCTATACTGAGGGGCCATGCTGAATGAGTAAAATACATTATACTGACACTTATAATAATAATAACGCATCAGGTCCTGATGTTGAGCTGGAAGACAATCCTTGACTGAAATAAAAGTAATTCAAATTAAAAACACATTATTACAAACCAAAGTTCTGCAATCTGCATTTTATTCACGTGTACCACTTTGAACAATGAAATATACTCACTTTGATATTTGGTTCCTTTCAGAGTGTTACTTATATATGATTTATATTTCAATGCATCAGAAAGTCTTAATTTGCAAAGTAAATTAATTCCTGATGTGAATGTCAGAAATTTGAGTAAAAACAAATATTCTCCTCTAAAATATGTATTAAAAAAAATGAAAACATTCCAAAATGGAAATACATGAAGAACGTACTAGTAATGTAATGTATGTTATACACACAGGACATACAGAGACAGAGCTGTAGCAGCTCCGTCTCTTTGGGAAATATGTCCTTATTCAACCCGATATCCCGCCAAAGCATGTAATTGACCCGTCTGTCCACCAGAGGTTATCGTGGCAGTGTCGCATCTTCCCTCGCCGAGGTGTGAATATTATACGTGTATATGAAAGTGCAGTACCAGCAGAGGGCAACAAAAACCCTTTCTTAGGTTTAGGCAACTAAAGTAGGTTAGGTTAGGTTTAGGAAAAACGTCATGTTGGTCTTAAAATAAGTTCATAAACTAAGTACAACACATATGGAAACAATGTAACAACCGGGCCGCCTAATTGGACCATTCCATACCTTTATGTCCAGTGGCAACATTCGGTGCCAATGCAGGAAGTAGTGTCCTTTATGTAGTGAAGCTGAAAGTAAGGCTGTGGACGTCGGGATGATGGATGGACTCATAGCATGTTTAACTTTCATGCAGGAGACTGCAGATCCAACACGTTCTCATCCTAACTCGTCACATACCGCTCAAAACCCCTACAGTTAGGTTTAGGAAAGAACTACATGGTTGGGTTTAAAACTATTATGTTTGTACAGTGATCTGTACATACATCTAACAGACACTCAAAGCTTCATTTGAAAGTCTCAATAGAAGCTTT
Source organism: Sebastiscus albofasciatus (assembly GCA_916701655.1). NCBI lineage: Eukaryota > Metazoa > Chordata > Actinopteri > Perciformes > Sebastidae > Sebastiscus > Sebastiscus albofasciatus. The sequence goes on from CAKAOI010012426.1 coordinate 35,130, forward strand.
GAATGCAAAAAATAACATTTGTTTCAGCCCCAGTGGCTCGGTGCGCGGCTCTGTTTGTTTCAGCGCACACACAGAACGGACAGCCAGCTGACTGTGAGGAGAGATTTGCTGAATTTGACAAAAAGTGTGTTATTGTATTAGAATCACAGACTCCACCTTTAAATGGCTTATTGTGGAAGATGATGAAATAATTGTTTTTTTGTTGTTTAGTGAATACTTGTTGTTAATGACAACAGAACAAATAATCTACAGAACGCTTCATAACGGCAGTGGTAGACGACCTTGTGCAGCTCAAAATGCAGGTTCAAAATCCACACATTCTTTACCTTTCCACAGAAAAATAAAGGTCAGATACATCTCCCTCCTTATTTTGTTTGTGAGGATTATTACAACGCCTCAGCATCACAAGCAAGTGCATTCAGGTCTGAGCTGACACTCCCATCAAATGAAATTCAGGTCTTGGCAGTTACCTCAGGGAGCCATGACCTTAATATCTGCAAATACAGCTTGAACGGGCACACTCGGAGCATGTTTTTTTGCTAACGCTAATGCTAATATGGCTTTGTAGTCTTTACATTTACCTTTACTCTATCATGAAATATTTATATATATATATTTTGACCATCAGCATCATACTACGACCCCCTCCTATGAGTCATTTTTTCATATCTGCAGCTATTTTGTATATGCTTGTATAAACAATAACAGTGCGTCAGCCGCGTGAAGTATTTGCCTGCAGGGTGGTTCGGCCTCCCTAACAGACAGACAGCACAAAACACCTTTGTTTCATCTGAAGAACAGAAGTTGTATTGTGGTTAAGCTGTTTCGCTGCGATGGAATGTACCGTTGAGAGAAGCCAATTGAAAACCCACACACACACACACCTGTTTTGACTGCAGATAGCATCGCTGGTGTCATAATGAAGGCTGCTAATTTATTTGGCTGCCCAGAGATGAGGATTTATGATTTATTTATGGCATTAAAAATGTTCCCACTGATTTACAGAACAGACAGAAGGTGTCTGTTTAATATTCACACAAGAGCTTTTTGAAAAACTCACTTTTTATATCTAGTCTTGCATGTTGTTGCCTCACTAGCCACCTAACCTACCTTTAAGGATGGCGAGGGTCCAACACCTTCTCATCCCAACTCATCATTCTTTATGTTGTGAAGTAAACAAAAACACTTAAAACCACTATAGTTAGGTTTAGGAAAAAAACGACATGGTTGGGCTTAAAACTACGTTTACACAGTGAAAATGATTCTGAACATTGTGAACATGGGACATGACCGAACAGATGATTGTAACGTGACGCACAGGACACGAACAACGGCCTCCTGTATGAAAGCCTTGTGTTTGTTGGACAGGGAATCTCAGGCAGACGGCCTGGGGCAAAACAGATGAGCAGGACCCCTCAGGTGGACGTTCCGGGGGCAGGACAGACAGAGAAACTGGTAAGGATGGGGGGTTGGCGAAGGCAGAATCTCTCTGAAGGTCAAGCAGGACCCAAAGGTTGGCGTTGGAGACTTGAGGTCAGGGAAGGCGGCCGGCAACCGATGACCCGGCCGTAGTTTGAACCTGTGGTGAGCATAACAGGAACAGGGGTCTGCTGCAGCCGAAAAGGAACAGGGGCCGACAAGAGACGATGGGTGGGGGGTCGGCCTGACCGTCGCCAGGAAATGGGGTTCAGGTGGAACACTGTTTTGCAAGACGGGCTTCACTAGATATAACTTTGCTGTTTTGGTGCTTCCGTCTAGTTTGTGTCTGAACAGCGTAGCCACAGGCGAGCGCGCATGGGACACCGACCAGCAATGATCTATACTTGTAAGAAGTTACAAACAGTACCTTTAAAGCTCTTGGTTCAGGAAAGATGCGGGCCTTGGTAAGATACTGAAAAAGTCAATGACCACTTGATGTCGAGACAGGGCGTGTTGACTTGTTCAATATTTAACCAAACCTAAACCTTAACTTCAAGTATCTTTTTGGTGACATCCTGACCTTTTATTGAGCACCACTATCAGGCCAACATTTCCACTTGCACACAAGAAATACTGATATATAATGAGCAGAGTACTATGACATTTTCTGAGTACATTCATGCTCCCAAAGGACCAACAACTTTGATTTAATGACCTCAGTTTCCCTCTCACTGATCACTGGTCAGCTGTTAGTTATGCATGCCTGCTGCTCGGTGATCCTGTTAATGTTGAAGGTTAACACAGGCATTTGATCTTGTCTCTGGTCCTAACTGTGATGAAGATGAATATTGATTCTGTCATATCCTCAGTTAATGGAAATGAACATTTACGGGCCGTGTAATGCTTACCAGTTCAATTCTCCAATCTAAAAAATTGGAAAATTTAATTAGATTTTCAAAAGTTTTATTTTTCGTTTGTCAGATCAATGTATAATTAAGATTTTTGAGTTCTTTTTCTAATTTTCTATTTGTGGAATGTTGGATAGGAAAATGGAAGATTGAAAAATAGAAAATTGCAGAGTTTTTATTTCCATCTGTGTGTTGGGCAGCCTGAGAGGGCGGGTCTAAGCGCCCGACTCAACTTACATCTGATTGGCTGGCCGGGACCGCTCATCTTAAGGATAAAATCCTGTCATGGCGCCTCACATATTCAGCTGTTGTGAATCTCACTAGTTTTCCCCTCTAAATGCACATTTATAAGAGGCGCCAACTCACAGTGTTTATATAAATATAAAGCATATAGCTTGACAGCCATGTATAGTGATTTTACGATATTGCACGGGACAAAGAAGCTAAATACACTAGCACGCTAACGTTAGCCTTGTTATGCAGTGCGTCCATACTTCATAAACACTTGCAGCCGCTGCACAGGTTGAAATAAAAAACAATGTCAGATTGTCGAAGTTAGACTATCACTGTAAAGTTGATTAGCTGATAAGCTAAATGCATGCTGTGAGTCAGAAGGGAATTGGTGCTATACATTTCGGAATGTTTCTGTGTACAGTTAGCTGCTCCAGCAGCTCGGGGATGCAACATTATGAGCTGAGCTGTTGAATTGAAACCCCTGCTTTCCCTCACGTCTCCTGTAGTGATGCTGCTCCCTGGCTGTAGGCCTACAGCTGCTCCTTCAGATCCTCTCTTCTCAACTCAGGACATTCCTGCAGCGCTCCTCTGCAGCAAACACTCATCATTTCCAACTGTCTTTATAAACATGCTTCAGTATAAGTTTGACTTTCATTTAGCTGGTAACTACGGAGCCCCCCTACACACCTAGGAGAACATTTTTATTAAATCGTGCCCTCAAGTTAGTAACTCGTTCCCTCGAGTTAGGTAACCCGAGGGAACGAGTAATAATCTCCTCATAGCTGTACTACAACAATTAGTTTGGAAAAATATGCTTTTGCATAATTTTGGTGATTTTTTAATGGGATGGTGGTACTACACAAGTTATTGATTATTTTTCAGAATTACAAAAATCATATTTTTCCAAACTAGATGTTGTAGTACAACCATGAGGAGATCATTGGTGTGTGAAGTAATTTTGGTGGTACTACACTGTACATTACTGAAGCTATTGAATAGTTTTCTCTTTTCGGCATTGCACTTTGTAGACGGTCCCTGACCACTCGTCTCACAGCCGGCTGCACATAGAGACCAATGTTATGTGTCCAGCTCGTAGGACTAAAGGCTTGTTGTGATTAAAATGAGGTTGTATCTCGTTGTCTACCTTACTACGGTCAGAAAGTGCTCTTGTTTGTGTTTTACAACGTTTCAGTTATGAGTTATTGATCCAGGAAGTTTGAATCTGTCAATATCTTTCCAACTTTACCGAAGTACATCATCTAGGGGGGCTCCGTACATCAGCAATGCATGGACTTTCAGGAATGATTGGAAGAAGTGCACTATGAAGTATCTTGTTTCTAACTCGAGGGAACAAGATACTAATTTGAGGGCACGACTTAATAAAAATGTTCTCCAAGGGTCTAGGGGGGCTCCGTAGGTAACCAATGTATCGTAGTTACACATTGCAAAGGTGACCCATCCTTTGTCCAATATACTTCTTTTAATGAGGCAGTTACTGAAAACAGTTGCTACTGCCTCTGTAAGACACCTCAGTCCAGATGTTAGATTTGTCTGAATATTCTCAGGTGAGATTACAGTGTTAGGCAGACACAGACACAGCTGAGATGATCTCAGTCCCATTGTAACTCCATGGTCTAAGATCATTTTAGGCTGGAGAGGATTTTGGGAAATGAAGCCCAGTCTAGTAGGAATTTATATTGCAAATAATTCAGTTTAACATGCACGCAAAGGGCAAGTCTTGTAGTCTGGAAATCTGTCTGAAATTCTGGCCCAAAAACCTGCAAGAACTGCAGAGTGCAGTTTAATATTTAGTGAACCACTGATTTACATGTCAACAAAATAGCTTCATTTGCATCTTGTATTCACTTGCAATACATGTTTTTGTTTGATTCTTGGGAGATTTTGTTCAATAATTACAAAACAAATCTAATCCCGTAAAATGTCAAGCTATTATTTGTTGAACTTTCTTGTCACTGTGTCCACTGTTGAATGATAACCCTTACGGCAAGCTATTGACTTTGTTCATTACTTGAATATGCTGTTGAACAACACTGCTCAAAAAAAACAAGGGAACACTTAAACACAGTATAACACCAAGTCAGTTAAACTTCAGGGATATCAATCTGGGCCCCCCAGAACTGGGGGATGGTCCAGGGCTGAGTCAGTTCTGCGTACCACGGCGCCGGGCAACGACCTGGTGCTATCAGAATGACGGACAACTGCTCCCGTCTCACTCTCTCCAGCTGAACCCGTTCCAGAATCTGTTGGATGGTCAACATACAGAGCATCTCGTGGGCAGTGCATCGGTTCAGGCCGCGAAGATCCAAAATGGCTCTTAAATATGTCGTCTTCTTGGGAACCAGGAAGTACGCGGAGTAAAACTCCCTGTGTCTGTTGTGACCCCGTAACAGGCTTGGATCTCTCAGAAACAGCAAACATTGTGTCACAGAATCAGGGTTACAACGCCGTAACTCTCGTTCCATCCTCTCGTCTCATGTGTGGCGATCGATAAGGGAGAAATAGACAACTGTGTACTACCTCCCCCCCCCTCAGGGTTAAGCCGGAGTGAGGTGTATTTGTCCCTTGATTCAATACAACTAGACACTGTTAACCTGGGGAACGTTTTGCACACGTTGATCCATAATAGCACAGTAACAACGGACAAGACGAGGAAGTGAATCAGGGCCGAGCCCGGTCCTTTTCCATGAACGGAGGAGGACTGCTGCAGAACTGGAGAGAATAACCCAGTTTCAGCATCCTGTCTTTCATCTCTCTCCACCGTCAGACCCTCCATAAACGAAAGACTGGCCCATGGGGGACCAACATGGGAAGGGCTGAGCTTGCAATGAGATCCCTTGAACGCACCACCGTCTGGCCCCGCAGCAGCGGACATCATGTCGCTGTTTCATTGCTCCCATCTCCTGTGTGGAGATCAGGGTGGACGAACACTGAAATGACCGAGCCTGGTCATCATCCCTCGCCCATCCACAGATACAGCAGCAGACATAGGGACACCATGTCTCCTTCAACCCGGGTGGAGACCCCCCAGGGTTAAGCTGGACTGATCTGTATTTCCTCTTTAGGTAATACAGTTAACCATCCCATTGTTAACCCGGGGAAAGTGAAATACACTGAGCTGTCTTGAGGTCCATGAACGCCTCATAGACAGCTGTGTAATGTTATTCAAAGCCGCTACACCGGATGAGGTGTTTTTTAACAGCCTCACGCTGGTATAGAACAACAAAATAAAGAAGCAATATAGTAAATACACAAGGACATATTAAATATAATACATTATTACACGGCTGTGTTGAATACTCGATTCTGATTGGTCAATCACGGCGTTTTACGGTCTGTAATTTCTCTATAACAGACCATTGCTATGGGCGCAGCTCAGGATCGTTTTTGTGTCAAATGATTGATTTCTTAAGTAAGTAGCCGTGTAATAAGCGGGATAATGTACAGCTAACGGGTCATTGTTGTGAAAGAATCCCCGACAGGGGATACAAAAACAAAATATAAGGGGGGTTGCATATTGCACAGGGGTCGGATTGCACTTTGTGTGTGTGTTGAGTCCTTAGTGACCCTCAGGGACTTCCTGAGGCACCGCTGGGTGTACAGCTCCTGCAGGCTGGGCAGCTCACATCCAGTGATGTGCTGGGCCGTGTGCACTAACCTCCTCAGCACCTTGCGGTCCATGTTGGTGCAGCTGCCGTACCAGGAGGTGAAGCAACATGTAAGGAGGCGCTCTATAGTGGCCCGTGACATGTCCCTGAGGATTTGGGGACTCACACCAAATTTCTTTAGGCGCCTGAAGCCGTACAGTCGCTGTTGGGCCTTTTTTTTTTTTTTTTTTTTTTTTAACAATAGTTGTGATGTGGTTAGTCCATGTCACGTCCTTGTGAATACAGTTTTTATATATACACTGATCAGCCATAACATTAAGACCACTGACAGGTGAAGAGAATAACATTGATTATCTGGTTACCATGGCACCTGGCAGTGGGGGAGTGGGAGGGA
>CAKAOI010012463.1:0-14383 GCA_916701655.1 Sebastiscus albofasciatus
AGAGGAGGGAGGAGAGGAGAGGAGGGAGGAGAAGCAGAGGAGGGGAGAGGAGGAGAGGAGAGAGAGAGAGAATCTGTAAAGTAACTACAGTTATTAAATCGATGTAGAGCAGTAAACTGTCTCGTATTCCCTCTGAGGTGTGGTGGAGTAATAGTTTAATATTTCCTATATTGAATAGTTGAGGTGGGGAGAAGTAGAAAGTATCAGACCATGGAGAAAGTACAAGTACCTCAAAGTTGTATTTAAGTACTTAGTTACTTCCCACCACTGAGTACATGTTATATTATATCTATTATGTTATACGGTTGTTTTAAAGCCTCCTGTACTGCTCCTGTTGGAACTGAATAATGGTCCATTATTTCACTGTAAAGCAGAATGGGTTTCTGATACCTTCACTTCACCTTCATTAAATCATTCCGGGATGCTGAAACTGACTGGAGGAGTTACAGCTCCACCAAGAAACATGAACACCAGCAGCCACTGGAGGAGAGAGGAAGAGGAGAAGCAGAGGAGAGGGAGAGGAGGGAGGAGAAGAGAGGAGAGAGGAGAGGAGGAGGGAGGGAGGAGGGGAATCCTGTCCTGTTATGGCTGATAGAGGAATAGCAGCTGAGCAGCAGCTCTGTGTAGCTGGATTGCATCATCACTGGCTAAGTCTCTATAAATAGGATGACGTCACCCCTGTGCTCTCCCTCCTCTCTTCCCTCCTCCCTCCCCTCCTCCTCCCCCCTAGTAGCATTCCTGGTTGCGTCATCAGGCCCCGCCCCTTCAGTCTGTATATAAAGGAGGTGATGCAACGGAACCCACACAAGCGCAACTTTACGCACCAGGACAACAACAGCAGCTCCAACAGAACAGCAGGAACCGGAGCGCCTTTACGCACCAGAGGACCAGAGGAGCGACTATTAGAGGCTCATTTCTCCGCTGAACGTCTCTCACATCTCGAACAGGTACGATAGAGACTCCGGACGATCCACTGGAACTTATGAAGTCGCTTCTACTGAATGAAAACATAAAAGAGAAACTCCGTTTGGCTCTGAAGTCAGCGAGAACTTCTTCATTATTATTATTAAGCTGTTATTCTAATATTTATTACTCTGTTTAACAGATTCCGATGTGATTTAGATCTGTTTATATATTATAATACTTATAAATATAAAATAGTGAACTCTATTTCGGATGTTTGTTTTAAAGGTTTTGTGAGTTAAAGTGAAATTTATTTGACTGTTTTCTTAACTTTGGAGTTAATGACAGATTTAAACCTTATTACTTTATTCACTTGTTTTATTGTTTATTTAACATGCATACATTTGTTTTATTTTATTTTATTAATATAGTTTTTACTTCACACTGTTTTATTATTATTACTGTTATTGTAGTTTTTAATTCTATTTCATTAGCCTATATTTTTAGCATTATTGACTCAAATTATCAGATTAAATTGTTAAATAGTTTTGTCTTTAAGCACTTTAACTGCACTAACCTGGATGAAAGGAGCTATTCAAATAAAGTTGAATTGATTTCGAGGTTTAGTTAAATTAAAACAACTGTTTTTATTCTCAGACAAATGTTTAATGACACATATATAACGAAAGAGAAAGAGAAATATGTATTTTATTGATTGTAAATCAGTTACAATGTTACATTAATTGATAAATCAAGCATTTTAACTTAACTTACCATGAAGTAGATTAATAACTATAGAGTGCCTTACTATGGAGATATTACAGAGAGAATAACTTGTTTTAATACACATTAGCATGCCTGCATTACAGGATATGAATGTGTTTGTTTTGGTCTCTGGAGCTGATATCATAATCATCTTATCAAGCTGTCAGTCATAATTCTCCATGAGTCACTCGTCTGTTTAGATAACAAACAATCACACCTATTAATGATTCGCTGTAATTGTTTAAAAGGAAAATATTTGTTCAAGTTCACCTGATTCTCCTTCAAAGCCTCTGAGGTTTGATTCCTCCTCTACGTTACCTCTGATAACATTCAAACACAACCTCCTTTGTGTGTTTATCATAACTGCTGTGCAATATTGGAGCTCTTTATCACTATTACTCAGAAAAATCAACATCACTCTAATATCTCCATAGTTTAGCTGATCTATGTTTCTTAATAATAATACGTTTTTAGTGACTTTAACATGTTTAATGTTTTTTGTATCTCTGAACATTTTTATTTTTGCATAATATCTTAATAAATTGTATATTTTCTCTTGGTGCTTCTGAGTGACGTGATAATAACGAGTCATCTCTTTGTGTTTTCCAGAATGATGCTGCAGCACCCGGGTCCTTCGCTGGCTGACATCAGCTGCTCCGCCCTGGTGCCCTGCCTCTCGCCGCCGGGCACGCTCACCCTGGACGACTTCACCAACTTCACGCCCATGGTGAAAGAGGAGCTGCGGCTGGCCATCCAGACCAAGCGCCTGTCCAACGGGCTCAGCGCCGACATGAGCTCCGACGGAGCCAGCTCCTGCTCGGACCGAGCCTCGGAGCACCGGACCGGTGGCTCCGGGGTCAGGAGAGAGGTGAGGCAGAGCAGGAACCACAGCCTGTAGTCAAATGGGACTCTGTTTTATAAATGTAGGGTTTATTTTAGGGATACAAATATTGACAATTTCTATTTCTTTATGTTTCCCAGTACACACCTCAGGAGCACGACAGGAGGAAGAGACGGAGAGAGAGGAACAAAATCGCTGCTGCAAAGTGCCGCAACAAGAAGAAGGAGAAGACTGAGACTCTGCAGCAGGTCAGTTCACAACTTCTATCAGTTCTAGAAAAGATAACCAAGCTGGAAGGTCAGGCTTTTTTCATAGAAACTCACAGTTTCTCACAGTTTTTATAGATAGATGGATGATTTGTGGTGATTTAAAAACAAATTTAGACTGCCTAAAGCACAAAGACGTTTATCTAACAAAAGCTTTAACATCCAAGATAAAGGTTCAGCATTAACATTTCCTCTTCTCCCTGTCTCTGTTCTGCAGGAGTCTGAGAAACTGGAGACGGTCAACGCCGACCTGAAGGCTCAGATCGAGGAGCTGAAGCAGCAGAAGCAGCAGCTGGTCTACATGCTCAACCTGCACCGGCCGACCTGCATCGTCCGAGCCCAGAACGGCCAAACACCCGAGGACGAGAGGAACCTCTTCATCCAACACATCAAGGAGAGCAACTTACAACTCAACAACCTCACCTCCTCCATCACCTCCTCCTCCTCCTCCACCACATCCCTCTCCACAGTCGCCCCTCTAGAAGGAGGACTGCTGACCCTCGATCACATCCACTGTCACATATGAGTGTTTTAGCAGCTTTTCTAAGACTTTATAACGCTGCCGTCGACGCAGCACGAACTCCTGGAGAAGTTTGTGGAGCCGCCGAATAGACTCACGACCTGAGAATGACAGTGATGATAAAACGCCGGATGACCCCTCGGTCTCATCCACAAAGCTGCTAGAGACACCTCCCGCTCCCTGAAGCCGGAGCTGCTGATTGGACAGAACGTGACACACAAGGGACAGCAACCTTCAGCATTATGTTTTAGTTTTTTAACATTACAGTCAGGGCCAAGGACGGATGCCAAAGCACTAAAAAAACAAAACAAAAACATTATTTTTTTTTTAATTTACTGGTATTTTGAAAGAATGAAAGGGTCATTTAGTGTTTGATTTTTGTACCAAAGCGTGATTTTCATGGTGATCAAGGCACATAAAGTAGACGCAGGTCGACCGTGTGAGTGTGTACAGACATCTGTTTGAGCTGCAAGTCGCCGACTTTAAAAAGAGACATTGTTGTTTGTGCTTAGCGTATGAAATATATTTATTAAGTAACTACTGTATGACTTGTAATTGCCGTATCAACCCTGTCTGTCTGCTAAATACGCTGCTACTACTATTAACCACTCAGGACCTATGCTGGCTGCAGAAGTTGTTTTTTTAAAAGCTAACCTCTCCAAAAAATAAGTCAGGTTGTTTGTTGTCAGGGCAGCAGTAGCAGTTACAAAAGGGAAATGTACTTTGCAGACAGGGTTTAAAATTCTGCACTTAAAGAAAAAGCATAGTAAAAAATTACAATATCATCCCATATGCAGATGATACTTTACTTTCCATAGCAATTTGAAATTCGCTGGCTAGCAAAATTGTCCCAAAAAAAACACAATACTGTATATAATTTCACAAGTACACTTTATTTATCACTGCGTTCCCTCTTAAGATGAACAGAACTAGTGTTGCTTTTTACATCTTCCGTGACGATGAAGCTCCACGAGTGTTATGTTGTTTTCTACCTAAAATCTTGTATATTGTATTAACTCTGTGCTACTGTATGTAAAACACCGGATGCCTCCTTTTTGGTCTTGGACAGTGCAAAACAAAAGATTATTTTCTAAAAGTGTATTTTTGTTAATGAGATTTGGTTTGGAAGTTGTGTTCACAAGATATCGTTAGCTAGGTATCGGAAGTGTTGCATCGGCTTCCAGCTGGTCCTTTCAACACACGCCTGACTCTGGAGTTATGCAAGATGATGTGATGTTAGAACTGTGTGTGTGATGAACTTTATCCAGGCTTCAACTCACTGCCAAATATTTCTTCCACTCCCCCCTCTCCTCTCTGCTTGCTTTAGAGTGGAATCATCCCTCAAGAGAAATGTGGTTTATTGCACAAGGCGGTGTAATGAACGAGAGTTAAGAAGCTATGTTTCTTGTCAATTACTAAACATGGCATCAATCTAAAGTGTCCATCAATAGACAAACATCTGAAACCCTCTTCTCCCTCAGTCGTTGCACATCAGTAGAGAAACTCTCAGTATTTGAATAATTGTCAGTAAGCAGACTGAACATCATGTTGGCATCGTTAGCGTCTATCGTAAAGGTTTGTCACCATTGTGAGCTCATAACTGAAGAGTGATATGTTTTATGTAAGAGCAGCACATTACTGTCACGGTGAGGACTGAAGTTTTATATTTTATGTTTGCATGGTAGAAGAAGGTTTATATTGTTTATCGTGTGTGTTATATGAGCAAAGAACTTGGAGAGTGGCAGGGTTAAAGGGACGCAGGCGTTCATAGCGTGTATGTAATGTTGTTCATTGTCCTGTTGCTAGTTGTGGCTAGATAGCTAATAATAATAAGCACTGAGTTGGATGTATTCTATTGTGCCTACTTCTACTGGAGGCTGGCTTTGTTTCTGTAGCTGCTCGACTGTTGGAGCATCGTAGCCTGAATGAATAAACCGTAGGCTGTCAGGTACAACTGCACTGCTACTACCAACGTGTACTTCCATCTTTGTGATCTGTCAACTTTTGTTTTTGATACTTTGTTAATTAAAAATATGTTCTGCAAAATGTAACCGCTCATGGTGACGTTTTCTTTGGGAAATAATCTCATTTGATTCATATGGACAATAATCGTCAATGCACAAAATACTGTTCTGTTTCTATACAATAACAATGTTTAGTACTTAATAATGCTGTTAAACTAGAGGCTCCGATCTCATTATATTAAAGCTACATCACATATTCTTCATATAAAAAATATATATTCTAGGGATAATTGATTAAAATATTTAATCACAATTAATCGCATGATTGTACCTTAAAGGGAGATTTGTCAAGTATTTAGTTCTCTTATCAACATGGGAGTGGACAAATATGCTGCTTTATGCAAATGTATGTACGTATTTATTATTGTAAATCAATTAACAACACAAAACAATGACAGATATTGTCCAATATTGTCCATTTTCATTCACATACCTGGAGGTCAGAGATTCAGAAAGTCACAGTTTTTCATCACCAAACTTCAGCGTAACTTCGTAGCGTAATTTCACCTCCTTCACTACCAGCTGGTATGGCATGGTTGGTACCGATGGATTCATCAGGTTTTCTAGTTTACTATGATATCAGTATCTTCACTCTAGCTTTAAAAACTGAGCTGCTACAACCTAAAATTTGCATTAATGCATTAGAGAATTTAGTGGCGTCAAAACAAATTTGCATTAACGCGTTATCATTATAACTTTGACAGCCATATTGTCAAATAAATATAGTGGAATAAAAAGTACAACAATTGCTTCCGAATTGTAGTGGAGTAGAAGTATGATGTAGCATTAAATGGAAACACTCAAGTAAAGTACAAGTACCTCAAAATTGTACTTCATTACAGTAAATGTATTTATAGTTTCATTCCACCACTGCACCACTACAACTCCTGGAGCTACATTTCATCAAGTCTTCACCAAATTTAGTTCATGATAGGTAGATAGATAGATAGATAGATAGATAGATAGATAGATAGATAGATAGACAGATAGATAGATAGATAGATAGATAGATACTTTTTTGATCCCAAGGGACATTTAGGCATCCAGTAGCTTAAACAACACGTGACGTGAGTGAGCCAGTGGTAGTGCAAATAGTGCAAGAGTACTGAATACAGTAGTGTATATTATAGTGTATGATACAGTAGTGTAATGTAATAGTATAATAGTAGTATAGATGTATAATATTATAATACAAGAAGATGTGAGAAATGATATGAGAAGATATAATAATACTAATATATAGGTGTAGTAAAGGTTAATACAACAATAATACTTATACTAATGATGGTACTGTATGTAAACAATATAAACTACACAAACAATAACAGACATGAAAACAAATAGCATTCGACGGGTCCTCAAAAAGCCAAACATTTTAACCAATGATTACAGGTACAGGTTTCTAATTTGTTAAAAACGTGCCTAAACTCTCGAACACAAGGAACACACATGAGAAACATGGATTGTTAAAGGTAACCCTTCACACCTGTGACCCGGTGTCGGTGGGTTTGTTGTTCTTTGAGCATATTTCACATCTTATCTTCACAGATAACAAACATTAGCTCATATCTTCCCTCTCCGTCTCTGAACAGCTGACATGTCCAGTCTTGTCTCTCTCTCTCTCTTCAGCACAAACAGCTGCTCTGAGCTCACAGCAGGAAGTTAGTAGGTGAACTGGTGTTTATGTTTTCTACATGAAGGGACGAACCACCAAATTAAGCATTTTATTTCCTCTTACAGCAGCGTCCCGGTGTTTATCTGGGATTGTGTGCTCATTAAAATCCATTTAGAACAATCAGTGTTGGTTTTCTTCATATGTATGTGTATATTTTCCTAAATCCTTTAATAAGAAATTGCAGAGTTGATGCTGATTGTGTGACAAAACTTGTGTTTAATTCTCAAAGTAAAACAGAATCCAACAGCTGCTCAGGGCGCTAATAGATTATTTAAGCCTGTTATCTCAAAATGTAAATATAAGTTTTTAGGGCTGTCAAAGTTAATGTGATAATAACACGTTCACGCAAATATTGTTTTGACTCCACTAATTTCTTTAACGCATTAATGCAACTTCAGTTTTAAAGCTAGAGTGAAGATCTTGGTATCATCGTAAACTGTAAACCTGATGAATCCACATGAATCCTAGCTGGTCGTGAAGGAGGTTAAATAACGCTCCAAACTTACACTACATTTTGGTGAGGAAAAACTGTCATGGCCATTTTCTGTATAATGAGAACTTTTTACTTTTGGTACTTTAAGTACATTTTGATGCTAATACTTTTGTACTTTTACTCAAGTAAAATTTTGAACGCAGGACTTTTACTTGTAACAGAGTACAATTACACTGTGGTATTATTACTTTGACTTAAAAGTAAAAGTAATGCCTCTTCCACCACTGGACATGTGTCGGAAAAAACAGCCGGAAATGAAAAAGAAAAACAAATGGTGGAAATTCTGATGAGGTTTGTGTAAATTTCCCGTTTGTAATTTAACTAAAATAAGTAAGAGATTTGAGCTTTAACTCCCCGCCTACATGCTAGATGGGCGAGGTTCATACACGAGTTTCCGACGATCCCACTAAAGAAAGTCAGCTAATTGTCCTGAAGCAGTGAACCCACGCAAAGATGATAAAAGCAAACACTAAACTACGTCACCACGGTTTGATAATGCGCAGCTGTTATCAGGAGATTCTTTAGTGACGCTGATAGATCTATAGACTGACTGGTTTCATTAAAATAAAGGAAAATAAAGGTGAAATGAGGTCAGTCGAGATGAGAGCAGACATGTTCACGAGACGCTGTGAATACTAAGAGCCGAGCTGAACGGCGCTGTGAGAATGTGGGCGGTGGTGCGTTGCTGGAGGGAAATGTTTCAACCTGCTTCAGTATTGTTTGATTCACTTGAACTGGTTTGTTAATTATAACGTTTAACATCTCCAGGAATCACATCCCCCCTCGGCTCTGCTCTGCTCAGGTAACTTCCTCTACCTGTTCTCTTAGATCAGTCGCCAGAGAAACATGTTTATGTTACTGGAAACCACGAATACATTGAATGCCAATGACGTAGTAAATTGAGCGACCTTTCTTCAAAGTCACGTGGTATAATAACGAGTATAAGAAGCAAGAAAGTTCACAAAGGGCGGGTGGTGTTAGTGATGGATGGGTCAAAAAACACAAGGCTTTTCATCCGGGAGGCTGTTTGTGTCCCGTGTGAAACCAAAAGTAAACTTAGTAAACTTAATAGCTGTTTTACGCAACGTTGTTTTACGCAACGTTGTTTTACGCAACGTTGTTTTACGCAACGTTGTTTTACGCAACGTTGTTTTACGCAACGTTGTTTTAGGTAACGTTTTACTCTGTTACATTATTATTTTAATACAAACTATGATCTTTTTTCTGACCTTAACCAAGTAGTTTTGTTGCCTAAACTTAACCAATTGTTTGACAACGTTAACCACGTGGCGTTGTGCGGTTCTGTGAGATACTACGAGGCTGATATGAAACAGACTACACTTTATTTAGAAGGAGGATTTCTTCCATTATAATATCTTTACTGTTATTAGTTACATCTGCATTTAACAAGTAGAAATATTTTTATTGAAAGGAAACGTGTTTATTTCTTCTGTCTTGTACATGGATGAATTAAAATTGGCTCTTTTCTGGAAGAAAGTAGAATAACATTTCATCTGGTTCTGGCGTGCTTTGAGAGGTGAGCTCAGGTTCAGCAGCTTTTCTGAAGGCTTCTATTAAATGGTTTTAATGGGAACGCCGGGAGCAGAAACTTTAGTGGTACGAACAGGATCCAACATGAGGCTGTTTCTGATGTAAATGAGACATTTGAGGGTTTTTTTATTATGAGAAATCCTGCTGAAACACAGTTCTCAGTATATTTCTGGTATCTTTTATTCCAGGAAAAACGTGTTTCTTCAGTGCACTGCTCCTCGCGGTATCCGGTCATGTTACTTTTCAAACGCAGATTCTTAGAATTTAAGTTACGTCATTCTTCAAAATGTTACCGTAAACAAAGAGGAAGTATTCTGATCTTTTACTAAAGTCAACTATAACACTGTGAAAGTCCTGCATTGAAAATGTTCTTTCAGTAAAAGTTTGTCTGTCAGTTGTTGAGTTGATTGGAGGTTTATTCAGATCACCTGTTGAGCAGGATGTGGAGGTCTGATGACTCCCGGTGAACAACTGAGAGCAGCTCGGTGCGTTTCCTTCTCGGCCAATCAGGTTGTGACGACGCCTTTTTCTTTAGGTCTAAAGAGAGGAGAGGAACTGCTCACCCGGGTCGGTCTGATCCTTCCTCCACTTAATGCAGACCTCATTTCAGCAGATTCAAGTTGTTTTAAGACTTCTCTGCTGTCTTAACTTTTCTCATTGAAGATGGTTTTGGGCGTTCTGAAGCATAGCTGGAGTGAATATTAAAGAACACTTTTAGGTTCCCTGCATCAGGGCAGACATTAGTGCTGTCCATGTCAGTGGGCTGACTGTGGGTCTGAGAAGTGAAGCCAATGCAAGCTGGAGTGAAACTAAAAACCTGATGAATCCATCGGTACCAACCATGTCATACCAGCTGGTCATGAAGGAGGTTAAATAACGCTCCAAACTTACTAAAACTAAATTTTGTTGAGATGTCCATTTCCAAAGGGGTCCCTTGACCTCTAAGTTCTGCTTTCTTCTCGTAATATTCTGTCTTTATTGTGTAAATCTCAGATGTGTTTTCCCTCAATGTGGTCCTAATCCTCCGTAGTGCATTGTCTCTTTGTCCCTCACTGCATCAGACTGATATACTATATACTGAGACTATAAACTGTTACCTTCATCACAATGATCACATGTTTTGCAGCTCCAGACAGATTTTTTTAATTTATTCTTTTGCCTAAAATGTCTCTTTAGATAGTAAAGGCTGCTGACCCCTGCTCTATCACAGACCTCTATCACTATAGATGGTTTATAATAACCTCAGAGGAGAAGTACAGTCGGTTCTCACTGGAAGCAGAAGTGGAAAGTTTCAGCCCTCTCACACGTTACAGTAGAGAGTTTATTCCCGGGTCAGCTGAGGTCGCAGGTTGAGGTCACAGTTAGTCGTTCTCTAACCAGACGTGGTTCCAGGAAGTGATCCCAGTTTTTACCGCTAACTTTGATCACGCTTATTATTCACCAGGAGGTTTCTATCCTCGTTTCACTGGAGAGACAAACCTGAACTCTTCAAGTGGCCTGGAGTCCAGACCGAGAGTCCAGACCTGGAGTCCAGACCTGGAGTCCAGACCGAGAGTCCAGACCTGGAGCGTCCCACACGCGATGTTGGCCAATATGAGGCCAAAGTACACACACACACACACACACACACACACACACACACACACACACACACACACACACACACACAGGGGAGGAGGGTGAACCGGAGAGGAAGATGCTTTGTCATCGTGGGAGAAACTGGTGCAACTCCGTGACAAGCGGAGGCAAAGTTACTGATGCAACGTCGGTGTCATAATCTCTGACCAGCAGCATCCTGTGTGGTGGGATCAAAGGTCACAGCTAAACACACACACACAAGCACAAACACAAATAGATTTAGAGGTTTTATGAGGTAAAATAAAGTCCTTGACTGTGTCTCAACTCACCGTACTCACACTTGCTATTTTAAGTGCGTTCACACTGAGATGTGTGGTAAAATGCACTCTAAGTACCAGGATGTTGCACTCAAAGTACCAGGATGTTGTACTCAAAGTGGAACGCTGGACACTTCTCACCCTCAGCGGTCGCCGTCTTTTGCTGCCTTCAAATGAGGCTTGTGAGCTCCTGTTTCCAACATGGGAAGTCGTGTACATAGTATGTTTGGCGTTCAAGTGGTTAAGTCGTGAAGAACACCGCTGCTAAGCAACGGCAATATTAACGTTACTGTCGGCGTCTAGAAGCAACAGAGGCTAATAATTTAACAAATTAACATGATGAATATCAACATCTTCCACAGACATATTATATAATGACTAAAATTGCAATATACTAACTCATTATGCACTGAAAAATGAACTTCCACGGCCTCCGCCTTTTCTGACAACGTCAACAAACACGTCACAAGTCGTGAACTCAGAAACGTTCCACTTACGAGGTCGTGAATACGACATGAGGAGGGACGTTCATATGGACGTTCATATGGACTGTTCTCGTGAACGCGGTAAACACGACCACATTTGAAGGCACCACGTGCTACGTAGCGGAACTCTGTACCACTATACTGTAGTCAGATAGAAGCCATTATGGGGTTAATTTATCCGTCTGAATTGAATTACTGCCAGTACGGCGTGATGTCCGTGGCTGACTATTACCAGCTGATCTATGGCGCTTCCTGTGAGTGCACAACAGCTGTGTGTGTGATTTGAGACAACACTACCCTGTCAAAATTCACATACTATGCAAGAATGTCCACAGTGTGCACAGTGTACTACATGAAAGTATTCAATTGAGACACCGCTCTAGTGTATATGGAGTATTCTCATCCCCAGGGCGTCAAATACTGAGGCGTCGTCACATTTGTCAGCGCTAAAAAGAGACACACGGGGAGGGAGGGGAGGTGGATAGGTCCAACAAACACAGGGCTTTCATCCATCCAGGACTGTTTGTGTCCCGTGTGTAAAGCTTCACCTTCACTTTGCAACTTTTTCTTTAATTCACAACGTTAAAGCAGCAGTAGTCAGTATATTATTAGCATCATTGGGCAAACATCCCATAATAACCTTTCAGCATATTGTAATTCAAGTGTTCTTAGAGATAACTAGACTCCTGCTCCTCCTCATGGCTCTGTTTTCAGGCTTTAGAACATCTAGCCCGTGACGGGAGATTTTGACCAATCACAGGTCATTTCAGAGAGAGAGAGCGTTCCTATTGGCTGTGCTCCGGTCATGTGACCAGAACTTTAGTTTTACAATGGCGGCGTCGGCGTCACAAACTCTCATTTTCCAGCTAAACCGTGCTACAAGATGATTCTGAGAACATGTGAGGAGAGAAATAGACATTAACGTAACAGAATATTGATTCATATCTGATCAGCGCTGCCTAGTTTCACCGTTTGGTCTGAGTTCAGAGTGATTGACAGCCGGCTCTCATAGACGGCAGCTGGACAGCAGACCTCAGATCGGCTCTGACTGCTTGTTTTCCTCCGGTCTGTGAAATCTTGCAGATGCTGTTAGGAGCACCAGAGGACAAAGAGGAACATGATTTTTGGCAATTTTTGTAGGACAGACAGTTTTGCAAAATTTGGAAGATTAATGTATAATTGAATATCGTCTGCATAGACGAATGGAGTTATGTTTAAAACGACCTTGCTTGTTTTCCTCCAGTCTGTGAAATCTTGCAGATGCCGTTAGGAGCACCGGAGGACACCGGAGGAACATAATTTTTTTCAGGTTACCTGTTTCATGCAATACTGTCACTATATCAACCCTTTTATAAAAGTAACTTTTTCTAATCATATTTGCTCCAATCTGCCTACTTCAGCTTTAATCACGTGTTTACTGCGAGCAGAAAATGACGGCGAGGGGTCTGACGGAGCGTCAGTATGAGACGAGCTGGGATGAGAACATGGCTGGTAGGGTACGCTCACATGCACGAACATGCACTAAAACATTACTCCTCTACATCTTAACAAAGCAAACAGTTGTTGTAGCTCCACTGGGTGACACATCACAGCTGTTTACTCTCTCATGTACTGACATATTAACAGAGAACAAGGAACAAAGTTTAAGGAAGTTACACTAAAGAAAACAGAGCATGAATAAATTAAATATTAGATGTATTTTCACTTAATAATTACATAAACATATGAGTTTAACAACGTGTTGACACCGTTATTCATCACTTTATTGATTCAAATCAAAGTTCCCTTTAAAGACACAAGGAAGTAAAACAGGCAATAAAATCATAGAGAGGGAGAAATAGAAGGAAGGACAAACTGTTTGATCACGAACAGACTAAACAAGATCAGTGAAAACGAGGAATTACAAAATAGGAGCAATAAAAGCCCAGATGAGGAGGAGGAAGTAAAGCGGTCTGCTACAGGAGGGACTGTCACGGGGAAAACCGGCCATGTTTAGTTTTCACTGTTACGCTGAGAGATGTTATCTGGGGCTGGATTTGCATTTCTGACACTTTCGTCTCCTCTGTTTATTATAGATGTTGTGCAACAGGTAAGAAAAGCAGATGTGTTTCCAGTCACAACGATATATTTTCATCAGTTGCACATATATTCCACAACATGATGCAACAACACGGCCTGCCAGCTCTTGTTTGCTTTGGTGGCAACGCTGTAATGAACTCTGCTGCTGTTGAGCAACTTTTAAATTATCCCGCTGCTGCTGCTGCTACTGCTGCTGTTACTGTTACTGCTGCTGCTGTTACTGCTACTGCTGCTGCTGTTACTGCTACTGCTGCTGCTGTTACTGTTACTGCTGCTGTTACTGCTGCTGCTGCTGTTACTGTTACTGCTGCTGTTACTGCTGCTGCTGCTGTTACTGTTACTGCTGCTGCTGTTACTGTTACTGCTATTACTGCTGCTGCTGTTACTGCTGCTGTTACTGCTGCTGTTACTGTTACTGTTACAGCTACTGCTGTTACTGTTACTGTTACTGCTGCTGCTGTTACTGTTACTGTTACTGCTGCTGCTGCTGCTGCTGTTACTGCTGCTGCTGATGTTACTGTTACTGCTGCTGCTGCTGTTACTGTTACTGCTGCTGCTGCTGTTACTGTTACTGTTACTGCTATTACTGTTGCTGCTGCTGTTACTGTTACTGCTGTTGCTGCTTCTGCTGTTACTGTTACTGTTGCTGCTGTTACTATTACTGCTGCTGCTGCTGTTACTGTTACTGCTGCTGCTGCTGCTGTTACTGTTACTGTTGCTGCTATTACTGTTGCTGCTGCTGTTACTGTTACTGCTGCTGCTGCTGCTGTTACTGTTACTGTTGCTGCTATTACTGTTGCTGCTGCTGTTACTGTTACTGCTGCTGTTACTGTTGCTGCTATTACTGTTGCTGCTGCTGTTACTGTTACTGCTGCTGCTGCTGCTG
>CAKAOI010012533.1:0-11026 GCA_916701655.1 Sebastiscus albofasciatus
ATGTAATAATGTTAATAATGTTGATATATATGTAATAATGTTAATAATGTTGATATATATGTAATAATGTTAATAATGTTGATATATATGTAATAATGTTAATAATGTTGACATATATGTAATAATGTTAATGTAATAGTAATAATGTTAATAATGTTGATATATATGTAATAATGTTAATAATGTTGACATATATGTAATAATGTTAATAATGTTGATATATATGTAATAATGTTAATGTAATAGTAATAATGTTAATAATGTTTATGTATTATGTTAACAATGTTAATGTATTAGTAATAATGTTAATAATATTTATGTATAGTGGTAATAATGTTGAGGTTTGGACTAAACTAACTTTGGGTCATTGTGACAAATATTTCTCGCTATATTTAGTCTTGTCAGTTTACATCATCATCAGACTGCACTTCCATCAAGTGTCAGCTCAGATATCGTCAACTACATCACCTCTTCTACCACACATCTGGAGGTCAAAGGTCAAGGGACACTTTGAAAATGGCCATGACAGTTTTTCCTCTCCAAAATGTACCGTAAGTTTGGAGCGTTATTTAACCTCCTTCATGACCAGCTAGTCTGACCTGGTTGGTACCGATGGGTTCATCAGGTTTATAGTTTCATTTATGATTTTTTAGACAACTGTCAGACATTATTTTAGACAATTTTTAAACGTTTTTCAGACTTCTTTCAGACATTTTTCTGAATATTTTTCTGACAGTTTTTTTCAGAAAGTTTTCGGACTTTTTTTTTTTTTACATTTTTACTGACAATTTTTCCTCACCAACATTTAGCGTAACTTTGGAGCGTTATTTAACCTCCTTCATGACCAGCTGGTCTGACCTGGTTGGTACCGATGGATTCATCAGGTTCTCTAGTTTACTAAGATGCCTGTATCTTCACTCTAACTTTAAAACTGAGCCGCTGTAACCTAAAACTCACAAGTTGCGTTAAAGAAACGGTGTTAAAATGAATCACGAGTTGTTATTCTGTTTAATCAGACAGCTCTAGTTTAAAGATCATAATGAAGCCAGACTGATCAGAGAGGAGCAGGTGGGATGTACTGTCGACCCAATGGAGAGCGAGCCATGACACAGCGTGCGGCGGAGACTCTGGACGCTGCAGTGATTTCTAAATCTGGTAAATCAGTGTGATCTCAGTCGACCCCTCAGCTGTCAGTCGCCTTCTCGTTCTGGCTCGGTCTGTATTCAGACGGCGTGCGACAGAAAGAAGTGTTCAAAGCGAGCGTCCCTCGAGGGAACAAAAGCAAAGAGAGGCCTTAAATCCTCCCGACAGCGTTTCCTCTGCTCGCTGATTCTCCTTCCTGCTGGAGACACGCGGCGCTTCTTCAACAACGGTGACATCATCGATTAGGAAACTTAATTAGTGCTGGAATGTAACTAAGTACCTTCACTCAAGCACTGCACTAAAGTACACCTCTGAGGTACTTTACTTGAGTCTTTTCTTTATACTTCAACTCATTTATCTGACAGCTTTAGTTACTTTACACATTATTTTAAAGACACAAAACACATAATGAGTTTTTTAAATATGATGTTTTGTAATAAAAATTAAACAGCTGTATGGAGGACTGAAGCTGCCAAAATCAAAAATAAATAAATGACTCAATATATAAATTAATATGTCATTAAATGTAGCCAAAAATAATATAAGAAATATATGTAGGTATTAATTAATTAAATAATGTGACATAACTTTTATCTAAATATTTTATGTTTTTAAAATGTATTAATTCATTTTTGTATTTATTTTAAATTTATTTTTAAATGTATTTAGTCATTTTATAGTTCAACTGACTCATTATGGAAGACAGAAAATACAAAATAAAATAAATAAATAAATTACTTGATGAATGAATAAATATGTCATTAAATGTAGCAAAAATAATATTAAAAATAAATGTAGCCATTAATTTATGCAATGTGACATAAATTGATATTTCTATTTTAATTTGCTTTTTTTATTTATTTATATTTGTATTAATTCCCTTATTTATTTGCTCTTCTCTTTAATTTTCTCCTTTATTTATTGTTTTACATTTTTTATTTAATTAGTTATATTTAGATTTATTTTTACTTTATTTATTTATTTGGAATTTTCTATTTATTTTCTATTTACTTTTGAATCTATGAATTAATTCATTAATTTATTATTTTCTCTATTTATTTTCCCCCCTATTTATTTCCCCAAACGTATTTATTTATGTTTTATTTTCTTTACACATTTATTTATTTTGAGTCGTTTAGTCCATTAATCAATTAGACGGAAAAAAAATAATATGAAACTATTTTTGTGGTTGAAGTCATTTTTCATGTAAAACCATTTGATGGGTCAACATGTAATAATGTTAATAATATTGACATATATGTAATAATGTTAATAATGTTGACATATATGTAATAATGTTAATAATGTTGATATATATGTAATAATGTTAATGTAATAGTAATAATGTTAATAATGTTTATGTATTATGTTAACAATGTTAATGTATTAGTAATAATGTTAATAATATTTATGTATAGTGGTAATAATGTTGAGGTTTGGACTAAACTAACTTTGGGTCATTGTGACAAATATTTCTCGCTATATTTAGTCTTGTCAGTTTACATCATCATCAGACTGCACTTCCATCAAGTGTCAGCTCAGATATCGTCAACTACATCACCTCTTCTACCACACATCTGGAGGTCAAAGGTCAAGGGACACTTTGAAAATGGCCATGACAGTTTTTCCTCTCCAAAATGTACCGTAAGTTTGGAGCGTTATTTAACCTCCTTCATGACCAGCTAGTACAACATGGTTGGTACCGATGGATTCATCATGTTTTCTAGTTTCATATGATACCAAGATCGGGCTTTTCTTCTGGACATTTTTTTCAGAATGCTTTCAGATTTTTTTTTTTTTTTTTACATTTTTCAGGTCTTTTTTGGACATTTTTCAGATTTTTGTTTTACATTTTTCTGACCATTTTTTTTTTTTTTTTTACATTATTCTGAATTTTTTTTTACATTTTTCCGAATTTCTTTTTTTACATTTTTCCGAATTTCTTTTTTTACATTTTTCAGAATTTCTTTTTTTACATTTTTCAGAATTTTTTTAAGACTTTTTTCAGATTTGTTTTTTAAGACATTTTTCAGACTTTTCTTTACATTTTTCTGCCAATTTTTTTTTATTTACATTTTTCAGGTTTATTTTCTTTTTTTTTTTTTTTTTTTTTTTACATTTTTCAGATTTTTCTTTTTTTTTTTTACATTTTCAGATTTTGTTTTTACATTTTTCAGGCCTTTTTTTGGACATTTTTCAGATTTTCTGGGGGTATTTTTTATACTTTTCAAAAACCCCTCACACATTCACACGTTCACATACTCACACTCACTTTAAAGGGGTCATATGTTAGCATGCTAACATGCTAACTTTGTGTGCATGGATCAAAATGTGATTGATTGAATTGGATGTTTTTTGGCCTCCTGAGAGTAACTCAGACTCCGGTGGACCCGACAGATAGATAGATAACAGAGTTCTTACATTTTGACGTAGGGGTCGGAGAACCCGTTGACGTCCATGGCCGCCAGGTGGGCGCAGCGCTTCACGCCCACAGAGAGACCTCCGCCGCGACGTCCTCCTCCTCCGTCTACCTCGTTATCCTCGGAGCTGAGCGGAGGCAGGAACTGCAGCGAGAGGAGAAGTCGGCCTCTCTCCTCCAGGCTGTGCAGCTGCTCGTTCTCCCACTGTGGACACAGAGGCAGAGTAATCACATTACTTTGGTCTGATTACATTAGTCTGATTAGTTTGGCCTGGATCTGCCCGAGGTCCACTCCAGACCTTTGAGTCCACCGAGTTGACCTATTCGTCTGGCATCATGACACCAGACGGAGGTTTCTCTAAACCGCTCTCACTCCCAACTCGTCAAATACCAACAGTTGGTCGACGCACCGAGGGGCCCTTTAACACCCGTTAGCACCTTTACGAAAGGTATAAAGTCTTTTATTTTGGTGACTAAAGTAAAACACAGAGAAAGAGCAGAGCAACGAGCTTCATCATAAAGCGTCTGATTCTTTAATGTTGGAGGTTTTGGCTCCTGTTTAGATGCTTTTTCTGATGTTTTTGGCTGTTTATTAAAGATTCAGTGATGAAAGCAGGGCCTGGTTTCCTCCGGTGCTTTTTTGCTTCAGGCGCTTCAAACATCACCGACACCACGACCTGCAGTCTGTCCCACCGAGGACTCGCTGCCAGCAGGCTGGACTTTCACCAGTTATTATAATCATTTACAAAACAAGATTTTTAAAGAATGTTTCCTCCCACAAAAAAATGACCACAGAGATGATTGATTTATAAGATGATTTTATACTTGATTTAATATGAATTTAATTATTAAAATAATAATAATTTAAAAGTTAAAATAAATAAATAAATGAATAAATAAATAAATAAATAAATAAATAAATAAATAAATGAATAAATGAATAAATGAATGAATGAATAAATAAAAGGGAAATTAAATAAAAGAGTGTATAGATAGGGAAATAAATACAAATGTAAATAATAAGTAGCCTTGTGCTTCTGTTTACAGCGGAGTGCGTCTGAGCTCAGCCAGTCAAATTCACAGCCGTGACGGAACACGGCGTGGAAAGCAAAAAAAAAAAAAATTCATTCATACTAGACTTTCTGTCGGGATGTCGTGAGGCGTCCCAGACGCAGCGTCGGTTGACGTGTGCTACGACACCCCACACCAGATAAAACGATCGATTGTCGCACACGACATTCATTTATCATTCCCGATGCCCCTTTACACGGTCGGGCCCCTTTACACGGTCGGGCCCCTTTACACGGTCGGGCCCCTTTACACGGTCGGGCCCCTTTACACGGTCGGGCCCCTTTACACGGTCGGGCCCCTTTACACGGTCGGGCCCCTTTACACGGTCGGGCCCATTTACACGGTCGGGCCCCTTTACACGGTCGGGTCCCTTTACACGGTCGGGCCCATTTACACGGTCGGGCCCGGAGGGCTTGAGCCCCGGTGAAAGCTTGTATATATTAAGACGGCGGTGCCGGGAGAGAGAGTGTTGTCGGAACAGGAGACCGACGTGTAGTCTGCGATGCGTCGCAGCCAAGTCACGACAAGAATGTATGACTCTCCATCGTCTAATCTGACGTCGTGACCATCGTAACCGTCAAACACATCCCGTAGTCTGATCCTGGCGTTAGAGAGTCCAGGTAGACTCAACGGTTCAGCCATGACTGATGATGAAGGTTTCATATCTGAGAATAGAGCTGCAGCTCGGGGGAGTCGAGCCTTTTGAGTCCAGCTACAGTCCTGTTTTCTATTTTAATTTCATCCCAAAACGTTCCCACAAAGAGGAGATGATGAGACACACACCACCTCCACCTCCACCTCCACCTGACGCTGATCATCAGGACTCTGACTGGCCCTGAATAGGGATAGTTTAATCCTCTCCTCCTCCTCCGGTCCTCATTACATTTCACCACCTGTAACTCTCACGTCCTCCTTCCCGCTCCGACCTTTCACTGCTCTTCAGAACAGACCTTAAAGCGTCAGTTTGAACGACTGAAACAAGGTGAGGATGTTATTAAATTCAGCCGGCGTTCAGCTCCAGAGAGCTCCGGCTTCCCAGCGTCCTTCACTGTAAACCTGCTGCCAAAGAAGAGGAAGAAGAAGGTCAGGAAATAGGCAGATCGATGGCTTTTAGCCGGAGTCGGCGTTGCTTGGCAGGATTCCTCTCACGCCCACCTCCGATTGGTGGGAGACGAACTGCAGATGAACTCGGCCTTCACTGGATGAGATTCAGCTCAGCTACATTTCACAGAGTCGACCCGGCTGGCTGAGATGAAATAAGCCTTCAGTCCTCCAGATCCACATATCGGCTCCGGTCCACCTTCCAGCTAACCGGCTGGAGGAAACGTCATCCGGCTGCATGTTGGTGCTCCAGCTGAGCAGACTGAGAGCTCCGACCTCGTGTTAGAGGTCAGCTCCAGAGGTCAACTGACTCATTATGGAGGACGGAAGCTGACGAAATAAAAAATAAATTCATAAATATTTCATTAAATGTATCACGAATAATATTAAAAATGAATGTAGCTATTAATAAATGTACGAAATGTGACATAAATTGATATTTGTTTTAATTTGCTTCTTTATTTTATTTAGCTTTGTACGAATTTCCTTATTTACTCTTCTCTTTAATTTTCCCCTTTATTTATGTATTCTTTTTTATTTATTTAGTTATATTTAGATATCTTTTAGTATGTTTATTTATTTTTTAATTGATTTTGTATTTATTTTGCATTTCTGTTTTATCTATTTTGTATTTACTTTAAAATCTATTCATTTATTTATGCTTTCTTTGCCCCATATTTATTTCCCCAAATGTAATAATTTCTGTATTCTTTTCTTTATACATTTCTGTCTCATTAATAGAAAATAAAAAAATAAAATAAATGCATAAATACAGAAATAACTGTACATATTAATTAATTTATGAAATGTGACATATATTGATATTTTCTGTTTTTCTGTTCTTTTGTTCATTATCATTATTTATCGTATTAATTTCCTTATTTATTTACTCTTAATTTTCCCTTTTATTTATGTATGTATTATTTCTATGAATTATTATTTATTCATCTTTTATTTATTTTTAAAATGTATGTATTTATGTATAATTTATGTGTTTTTCTTTTCTTATTAATGAGGCAGAAATGTATAAAGAAAAAATACAGAAATAAATAAATTTGGGGAAATAGATATGGGTTGCAAAGAGACAATTAAGCAGGAATAATAAAAGAAAAACAACTCAACGTGGGTCACCATTCTCTCTGAGATAACAACATTAATGAGCCCCGAGTCAGAACAGAAATCAACATCAACAAGTCCCAAGTAAAGCCCTAAGTCCAGACCAACAAGTCTCAGACCTGAGACTGACCTCCATCTGAACATCTCTCTCTCAGAGAGAGCAGAACTAAAACGAGTCCTCCAACTGAAGTCAAAGACGAATGGACGTTTCCCTCCTTTAGGAGCTGAAGCTGAATATGAAACAGATCAAAACACCGGACAGAAGAACCCATCAGGACCTAAAGGAAAGTTTGATATTCAGATTTAATGTGATTAAACTTCTTTGATCCAGACAGAACCGCCTGCAGCGATCAGTTATAGAGCCGAGTTTAACATGAAACACTCCAACCGGCATGGAGCCTGATGAATATTTAATAACTCCATTTACCTGCGACAGCGAGACCTTCTCACATCCACCGCTGGAGGATTCATCTCACCAGACTTCCATTAAAGAAACTGATGAACGGAGAAACCGAAGCCTCTCTGATTCTTCTTCTGAACGGCAGGACTTTGTTTCTGTTATCTGAACCTTGAGGTCAGCGAGTCTCCGTCTCATCCGTCCTAAAGCGTCCTCTCAGCTCTAGAAAGTGAAGAATGAGGCCGGCTGTGGGACGCTTCAAGGACCTGCAGTCCTCCGGGCAGGTTTAAGGTGCTGGGCTGAGCTGGGATGTGATTTAGCACCTCCAAGTCTTCCAGGGAGATTTCACCGACTGTCATTTCACAGGTTTCCTCACAGAGATATACGAGGATTACGTCCTCCTAAAAGTAAAGCACCTTGGACATTTTTTAAAAAGAAACTTCACCAGAAAGTTTCATTCTTTTAGAGTCACATGTTTCCATGTAGGCTGGAAAGATGGAAGTTAAAATGAGGTGTTTTCTTTCTTCACAGCAGCTGAAGCTTTGCTTAGTGTCGGTTTCACAACCAGGAAATAAAATGAAAACATCCAGACAAACGTGTCAAACTCATGGACGGATAAAGAAAGGCTTTGGTCTCCAGGACCGGAGTCTCTGCTCCTCTGCTCCTCTGCCTGCCTTCACTCACACACCGCGCTCCTTCTCTCTCTCCTCCTCTCCCGTGCATGCTGCTCACTCCACCCTGCAGCAGAGTTAGTGTAGCTCTGAGAATATCTAGTGAATGTTCAGTGGACGTTTGGTCAGAAATAACTGCTGCAGCTCCTCCAGACCAGCAGAGGTTTCCCGTGTCTCCTGAAGTGACGGGGCTCCGCAGAGAGAAACGTTATCGTCTCGTTACCGACCGGGTGCCGGTGTCTCTCTGCGGGCGCGCTCGGAGACGGTAACGTTTCTCTTCCTGCTTCGGCACCGACACGCTTTTGTCGAGGCGAGGAAAAGCCCCCACTAGGATCAGCAGTGACTGATGGAGAGACCTTGGTCTGGTCAGCTAACATTACTGCCAAGCAGCTGAACTCTAGAGTGATGCTGTGCTTTAGCTGACGTGTGTCTCCTCACTGTGTTGAGTGATGCTCCTTCATGTCTATGTAGAGCAGCACAAGGCCAGCAACAGGACGCTGACTTTAGTCGACTCAACGGACACATGAAGCTGCTAACAACACGTTAGGATTCTGACCAACGGGCCCTTTAGTATTATGACTTTTTCTTGTACATTTACAACACAAGACTTTCCACCAGGAGACGAGTGTTCGTGTCCCGCGTGACACTAAAACGTTCACTTATTTTGTCACAGCAGTCTTTAGTCAGTGAAGTTAACGTCAACCGTGCCCGTTTCCTAATCCTAACTCAGTGGTTTTATTGCCTAAACCTTACTTCCTGTGAAAGAGGAAGTTTATTTTGAAAGGACACTATGAATGTAACGAGTGGATATCGACACGCCGTCCCCAGTCCGTCCAGACGTAACGCTAGAGGGGCGCTCTCTGATGTGGAGGGGCGCTGAACAGGCGGCGGTGTTTGACGAGTTGGGACTGAGAACGTGTTGCTTTTACCAACTTTTAGTTCGGCAGCTCCTCAAAGACGATGCGCGTCAGCTCGCCGCAGGCCTCACTCCACCGCTGCTCGGGTGGGAATTTGGCGTCACAGAGGCGAGGATGAGATAAGAGACTTCAGGAAGACCCACGCTGTCCTCCTCCCTCTTCTCATAAACAGACCCCCGACCCCCCCGATCTAAACATGCTATTTATTACAGTCATATTCAAGCTGTTCTGTATTTTCGGTCCAAAAGCATAAATTATGTCGGTAATTGTTCTGTTTTACTGCAAATGGAAAAATGACATAATGCATATTGGATGTGTTTCACAGTCCAAGTCTGATGACCTCAGCTGGTAATGGCACGGCCTCTCAACGGCCTCCAGCGCCCCCCCCTCCCCATCCATCCATCCATCCTGCCCACCTCCTACAGAGGAACCACAGACCAGCTGCATCACTATCTGGGACGTGAACGACCACAACTCAGACAGCGAGTCCCTGCAGAGGACAGTGAAGATGATCCATCACTGGGTCCTCTCCTCCCTCCGTCCGTCCAAGACGTTTACACTGAACGCTGCACAAACAGGATCATAAAGGACCCTGGAGACTGGAGAGAGAAGCCGGCTGGCTAACATATACTGGAGTCAATCTATGACCTCTGACCCCATGATGACAGACGCTGAGGGACAGCACCCTCATTTGCATAATGAGGCAGAAATGCATAGAGAAATGTATAAAGAAAAGAATACAGTTATAAATAATGTGTGAAATGCAAAGGGAAAATCATGTATACATAAATGTATAAATTAATAAATAAATAAGGGCAAAAATAAATAAAAATAAACATAACTACATGCAAAAATAAATAAAGGATGAAATGCAAAGGGTAAATCATGCATAAATAAATAAAAAAATAAAAAAAATCTAAAATAAATAAAAAATAAATGCTAAAATAAATAAGGGTCGACATGCAAAGGGTAAATCATGCATAAATATAAATAAAAAATAAATATTAAATAAATAAAACATAAATAAATACATATATTTAAAAATAAATGTAAAATACATTTTAAAAAAATGCAAAAAATAAAGATTAATGCAAAAATTAATAATAAAAATAAATGCAAAAAACAATTCAAAATTTAATAAAATAAATACATAAATGAATACATACATTTACAAATAAATATAAAATAAATAAATGCAAAAATTAATAAATAAGAATAAGAAATAAAAAAATAATAAAAATAAATATATAAATAAATAAAAAGGAAAATTAAACAGAAGAGTGAATAAATAAGGGATTACAAATACAAAGATGAATAAATAAAGAAGCAAATTAAAACAGAAATATACATTTTTGTCACAATTTATCAATTAATTAATGCTACATTTATTTGTAATATTATTTTTGCTACGTTTAATGACATGTTTTTTATGTATTGAGTCATTATTTATTTATTTATTTTGTCAGACTCCGTCCTCCATAGTTGTTGCTTCGCTCCCACGGCGTGTTGCATCATTCGTGTTGTTTAGAATCAGAGAACAGGACAAACACATCGTTCCTCTGTCTGCTGCTGGATGACTATAAAGTCTCTTTTCTTATTTCACTGACCTTTTACTCACATCTCATGTTGTGTTTCCTAACAGCGGCCCTGAGAACTCA
The DNA here is from genome assembly GCA_916701655.1 of Sebastiscus albofasciatus. Lineage (NCBI taxonomy): Eukaryota > Metazoa > Chordata > Actinopteri > Perciformes > Sebastidae > Sebastiscus > Sebastiscus albofasciatus. Next base: position 10,494 of record CAKAOI010012533.1, read on the forward strand.
TCCTTATATCTTCGTTCTAATTCCCTCCAGTGTCATCATTCATCATGCTTTACTGAAACACTGTTTTAGTGGTTTCTCTCCATCGTGTGCATCATTTAAAACCAGCATCTCTCTGAGCTGCAGCCTGACAGCTCCAACATCCAACATCCAACATCCAACATCCAGCATCCAACATCCAACATCCAACATCCAACATCCAGCATCCAACATCCAGCATCCAGCATCCAGCATCCAGCATCCAACATCCAACATCCAGCATCCAGCATCCAGCATCCAGCATCCAACATCCAGCATCCAGCATCCAACATCCAACATTCAGCATCCAACATCCAACATCCAACATCCAACATCCAGCATCCAACATCCAACATCCAGCATCCAACATCCAACATCCAACATCCAACATCCAGCATCCAACATCCAACATCCAGCATCCAGCATCCAGCATCCAGCATCCAACATCCAACATCCAACATCCAACATCCAACATACAGAATCCAGCATCCATCATCCAGCATCCAACATCCAGCATC
>CAKAOI010012558.1:769-29899 GCA_916701655.1 Sebastiscus albofasciatus
AGTAATGTAACACTCCCCAAGGGACCATTCTGCATAATGACTACTTTTTTGCTTTGGATACTTTATGCACATTTTTGCTGATAATACTTCTGTACTTTTACTTACGTAAATTACTTTTACATGCAGTGGAGTATTTTTCATTGTTGTGTTGCTACTTTTTCCTGGTAAGTTGCTCTGGAAGTGTGTTAGTGGGAGTCCATCCTTTTATCTAAGAAAACACAGATATAAACCGTAAATAGAAAGAAGGAAAAATGTATTAGAGTTCACATAAACACAATGATGTATACCATTATGATGTAAAATTACTGTATAATGTGGTTTTGACTGTATGGTGGAAACTAAATACAGTCATACTACTGTATACTTCCACTACATTTCAGAGGGATGTATCATATATTTTTTTTAACCATTACTGCATTTATTTGACAGCTGTAGTTACTAGTTACTAATTTACATAAAAAACTAAAATATGATGCAATGTTATAGTTAAAAACTAACAGTATATGAAATAATTAAAATCAGCTCCACCACGACCAACTACAGCATAATGTTACACATTAATGCATCGGTAAAAATAATCCCATTCTATAATGATAATATATCATTCAGGGGTATTTTTTTCTAAATTGTGAGTACTTTTGATAATTTAAGTACATTCTGCTAATAATATATACTTAAGTGACATTTCCAATGCAGGCCTTTTATTTGTTTTATATTGAAGTATTGCTACTTTAAATAAAGTAAAGGATCTGAATACTTCTTCCAACACTTTGCATGGAAACATCATTTAGTAACGAGGTGAGGAGGAGCCTCCTGCTCTTTAGAAAAAAAAAAGTGTACTTGGTATATCTCTAATTACAAAGCTCCACAGCAGCCAATAGGAAACGAGACATGTATTTTAATGCATAAACATCTGGATATATTTTAACACCAAACTTTGCCTGTTTTCTAATTAAGCACTAAGATCAATAAATAAATAAATAAATGATGAAAACAGTGAGATTGTTAATCTTACCGTCTGTAATGGAGAGGCCATCCCTATGTAGTGGACACTGACAGAGACGTATAGATGCTGTAGCTATATGTGTGGACTGGCCACAGAACGAATAAATACCTGCAGATGAAAGGTAGACACACAGAGAGAGAGAAAGAGAGAGAGAGAGAGAGACTGGCTGATGTAATCAGTGCTGCCACATCGAGGGCTCTCCATCATTACAATCTGTGGATTGCAATAAAAGTTCCCAGAATTGCACTGAGCAACCCAATCTAAACCAATAGACAATCACAGCCTCTGATCTCAGTCCCAATTGAGACATATCCCAGCTGAACGTCTCAGAAATTAGACCTACTTGGTGTGTTCATGATCCCGAGATGGACAGATAGAGGCAGGTGCTTCTCTCTCTCTGATGCATCAATCAATAAGCTTCACTAAAGGTTTGTTATTTGCAATAATTTATGTATTTTACACAGCTTTTGCACGAGCCTGAGGGATCAAATTAAGTCGCAATTAAAGGGTGACAATTAGTCGTTTGGTTATGTTGGAGTCACTAAAGCCGCGCGACAGAACTATAGGCGACCTCTGGCAGCGCGAGAGAGAGAGAGAAGAGGAGGAAACCTGCGCGTGCTCTTGGGATGCTGATGTTGTGTCTCTTATACAGAGCGGTAAAGCAGTGTGCGTAAAAGGCTGCGTAAAAGTTCCGTGTCGACATATAGTGAGAAATAGCTTAATCTAAAAAAAAAAAAGAAAAAGAAAGCTTAATTAATAGATTGAGAGAGTGTTTAAAGGACATTCCGTCAATTTATCGAAGTGGATAATGAAATATTTCGAATATGAGAAAAATAATAATAATTTGAGCTACATGAATAGGCAAAAACAAACTTCCTCATTTAGTTCTTTTGCCTCGTGGTTATAATCTAAATCCCGAGGTGATGTCACAGTTCAGAGATGTGATCATCTTGCGCACGTGACCACCACGTAAATAATGTGTCCAGGTGAAACAGTTTCGTGCAGAATGCAAAAATGTTGCTATGCAATTAATTAATAAAATATTGTTTTTTAAATCAAATTTAGAATTTTGCAACCTAATTCTAACACCTTAGCCTGACACAACCAATTTATACTCTAAAATATTTTAATTTGACTATAACTATTATTTGATGATGATAATAATAATAATAATAATAACAACAACAACAATAATAATAATAATAATAAAAACTATAATAATATTAGAATATTTATAAATAAATAAAGATACAAATTGATTATGATTTGCTCCATTTTCAGTATTGTAAGTTAATATTTTAATTTGACTATAAATATTATTTGATGATAATAATAATAATAATAACAATAATAGAAATAGTAATAATAATAATAATAATGATAATAATAATATTAACAATACTAGCAGTAGTAGTAGTAATAATAATAATAATAATAATAAAACTATTAAAATATTTATATTTTAATATTTATAAATAAATAAAAAATAAAATTGATTATGATTTGCTCCATTTTCAGTAGTATTGCGGTGCCATGAGCCAGTTGAAGGGTGCGTGTGTATCTGGGTGCAACAGCAGGGAGAGCTGAAATAATTCCCAGTGCACAGACAGACAGAAGACGTTTCCTCAGGCAGAGTCCTCAGAGCCAGATTCTGTCTGGAAATGAGTCGTGAAACGCGGCGGCGTGCTTGGAAACAGAAAACAGCAGGTTTAATGTCCACCCAGCACCTGTCATGACTTGGATGTTGTTGACGAGCACGACGTAGAAGAAGAAGAAGAAGAAAAAAAAAAACAGGTATGCACGACGAGAAAGCACGAGGAGGATGTGCACGAGGGCGATACATGTGCATGGATTTGACCTGTCACAGGAAGTTTAAATGTGCTGGGCAAAGACCACGTGGTGACCAAGGTGACCAAGATGATAGAAAGCATCAGCAGAGTGATAATTACAGGATAGTTTATGGCTGGCTGCCTTTGCCAAAAACAGTAATTGGAGCACATCTCTTCTTTTTAACCAGAGAAAGCGTTCAGCTTGGAGGATGGAGGCAGTTGTGAAAGCAGTGATGGATACTATTGTCCAAAATTTGACCCTCTATTAACATCTCTTGGCAGCATCTGGATGCTGTCGCCATGGAAGAGGACAAAAGTCATTTTCACAACATACCAAATCCCCTCTTTTTAAATACCTCCCCCACCAATAAATGGGTGGAGGCCAGCCCAGAAGCCCAATCTCTTCCTTTATCGCTCTCCACACTACCACCTCTCCATCCTCTCCTTTGTTTTGCAGGTGTCTCCAATTACCTGCTAATTTGCCTCTAATCTTGGCACAATTCTTAATAAACATGTTTATCCCCCCCTAAAACCAAAGTCGAATCTGAGCGAACCACATAGTGTGGTGACATTCTCCTCCGCTGGTGCCATTAAACAATGTGCTGATTTATTAATTCCAGTGTAAAAAGTATTGCAACCCAAGAGGGATGGTGGGGAGTGTCTCTCGGTGATAGATGCAGGTTGCCGGGTGGCGTTTCATTATGAATTTTCTTGGTGAAAGATGAGTGCCAAGGACCAGTCAATTCAACACAGACACCAAGAGAGAAAGAGTGTTGCTAAGAGACAGGGATGCTGCACAACTTCCATCAGGAGCTTGACTCTGACCTTATGCAAATTAGCTTCTGCCAAATCTTTTGTGTGAAAGCAACCACGATGTGACTAATACCTGGCCTAAAAAAAAAAAAAACGCTTTAATATCTAGATTCCTCTCAGAAAAAAAATGCACTTTGGAAAGTGCAACAAATCCAGACCCCAGCACACTTGTTAGGGGTTTAATTGAAATAAAGGAATGACTGAACGTCTAAATGAAGTGTACAAATGAAGACTGGGGGTTGTTGCTATCAACCTTTAATTGAATTTGTCTGTCTGCTAAAGTGTTTTTCTCCTAAAAGAATGCTCTGAAAACTGTAGTGATATTTAGGGGCTGACATATTTTCAAAAATGGATGAAAATTCAACCTACAGAATATTAATCAGGAGAAAGAGCTGCATCTTAAAATACACTGTTGTTTGCCTCGGTGCTACCTGATAAACCAGAAGCATGACATTTTGCAGGAGATGCATGGATTATTCACATGTGAGACATCAACACGGTGCAGTTTTCTTGACCTGTGTGTCATTTAACACAAGAATGATAATGATGGTTGGGTGGGTCGAGGGGGGTTAGATGGCTGGAGAGGGCAGAGAGGTTGCGACCTGTGAAAGGGGCTGTATCAGGTTGTGGCAGGTTATCTGAAGTGGACGCTGATAATGGCCTTTTAGACATGCCAGGTTTGATCCTTTCACCACTGAGGAGGGAGAGCCAATCAATAGTCTGAGTAGATCAGTGATATGAGGTTACTGTATGAGCAACTAGTAAGCAGCCAAACAACAACACCGGCACACTGCTTAATTGGTTAGACATTTGATGGGGTCAACATGGAGAAAAGGGAAAAGATCCAGTTATCAATAGGAAAATGTTATATGTCGCAGAGCGTTAAAAATCAAATCAATTGTATATTGATTCTACATTATGTTATTGGCTCTTTATGCAAAAAGGAGCATCTGGAAATTTCAAAATTATGATCACAGCATGCCCTTCTGCAGATTAACTTGTGGTGTGCAATAAACACAACTTCAAGGCACAAGCATAAAATAGCCATTTTAATCAAAGCTAAGTGAAATATAGATCCCTTTCCTCCCGTGGTTCTTCAATATTATGCAGAGAGAAAAAGAGAGAGAGAGAGGAGAAAAAAGAGAGGAGCGAGAGAGCGATACACTACCGTGTTCAAAGCCAACCTTGTCAATAGTACTCACAGTGGGCTAGGGGAGTGTAATAGCACTTCCCTGATTCTACATTGATATCATATAATCCAGTGTGCCCTGTTTCAGTATCATATTTATCTAACCTGCTGGGGGACAGGCTAAGGGGGACAGTGTCCCTGCTGCTAGGAGCAGACACATTACACACTGCCTCGTGTATTCTTATTGATTACTCCCACCCCACAGCCCAGGGACCATAATTTAACTCAGCAGGCACTACAGTTAATACTGGAATTCAAACATTCCATCTACACTTCAAGAGACAAAAACAATTGACACTTTAAAAATGTGCAGGGCCTCTCTAAATGGGATCTGAAGGGAGTGGATCTCCATTTTCTGGTCTATGCTTCTCCCCCCCCCTCCCCGCTTTACTACTTCAGTCTCCTCCTGCCTGTGCAGCCACCAGTTACCGTATTGTTTCAGAGAAGAGCTGTGGATAAAGGGCTTTAAAAGAATTACACTATGTTAAGGAATTTGTTCATTCTAAGGACATAAAACGATTTGTTTCACAACTTATCAAAAATGTGGATATAACATAAACAATCTGTGAAAGTTTGACCATAAAAACTTTAATTTATCTTTCTCAACTGGAATTTCTTCTGCAATTTTGGAAACATCAATAATGAACAGCTTGATTGGAGCTGTGTCGGCATGAGTTGCCTTGCTCAAAAGCACTTTGGTAACAAGTTTCAAGTTTATTTGTCATGTGCATTTAAAAGTACAGTGTACAGTGAAATGCATTTTACCCTCTCTCAGCCCTTAAAATCTATAAATAGTACACTTGATATATACTACAATAAATAAGACAATACCTGAGAATAAAATTATAAAACAACCTAAAAACATCCATAAAACAATCCACAGCTCTGCATTCATTTAGTGCTACTGTTCAGTAGTAGCAGGAATGTCTATTTCTTCTACATTAAATTGCTGATTTATCTTTCTCAACTGGAATTTCTTCTGCAATTTTGGAACATCAATAATGAACATAAAGACAGCTTGATTGGAGCTGTGTAGGCATGAGTTGCCTTGCTCAAAAGCACTTTGGTAAAAGTAGTAGCAGGAATGTCTATTTCTTCTGCATTAAAGAGGCAGTAATTCAAGTGTTCTGAGAGATAACTAGACTTCTGCCCCTCCTCATGGCTCTGTTTTCGGGCTTTAGAAAACCTAGCCCGTGACGGGAGACTTTGACCAATCACAGGTCATCTCATTGAGAGAGCGTTCCTATTGGCTGTGCTCCGGTCATGTGACTGGAACTTGGCGTTTCTTCACTAGATTTCAACAATGGCGGCGGCGGCGGCATCACAAACGTTCTCATTTTACAGCTAAACCGTGCACTACAAGATGATTCTGAAAACATTTGAGGAAATAGGCATAATAGGCAGAAATAGGCATTAACGTAACATAGTATTGAATCATATTTGATCAGCGCTGCCTAGTTTGACCATTTTGGTCGGAGTTCGCGAGTGATTGACAGCCGGCTCTCATAGGCGGCAACTGGACAGCAGATCTCAGATCAGCTCTTACTGCTTGGTTTCCACCGGTAAGTGAAGTCTTGCAGATGCCGTTAGGTTATCTGTTTCATGCACTACTGTCACGATATTTGCTCCAATCTCGCCTACTACAGCTTTAATACGGTTGGAAACCTAAATAACAATCACTACATTGAAACTACAGTAATCACTGGGTCTCCTGTGAGATTTATTAAGTGACAAATTGAATCAGTTAAATTGTTTATTTTCCCTTTTCTTTAAAAAAAAAATGTGATCCAAAATACCTGAAACATCCCAAAAAGCTGTGAAAATGTTGCCATTAGCTGGTTTGTTCTGGGTTTATTATTACAGTATGTAGTCAAAGGGGCTTTCAGATCAACTCATTATTATTCAACAGCCCTGGTTAACTGTGTGATCATGATGATACGGTCGGTTAAAGTGGCATCCACTGACATTCATAAAGCCATGTTAAGGGTGCTAACAGCAGGGGAACATTCAAACAAGAAATTAAGTCAATATCAGTGGAATATGAACAAAATTAATATTATTATTACAGCATTATCTTGACATTGGTGCATTGTGTTTATCTTACTAAAATTCAATCAATTCAATCCCAGGTGTGTTTTTCAGGACATTCCTTCTTCACTATCTTGCATCATTCTTGTTGGTCACACCTGTGACAGTTACAGTACAAAGTCGTACACAAGTCGTTTAATGTAAACTGTGGCCAAGTTGGAGAGCTCCTTGTCTTTTATGTGCACTAACGCAACTTCAATATTTTAAACACTATTTCAAGATGTGCATTTTCTTGTTTAAAAGCTATCCTGAGCACAGAGCATAATTATTTTTATTATTATTATTATTATTTTAATTCAAAATCACATTTTAAAATTAAACTCATGTTTGTCCCATTAATAAATGTATTAAATTCCCATTACTTTGAAAAATATACTGTATGTTCCCAGTGACAGTAAGATTGTAAATTTGACTTATTATTTATTAAGTATCTATACGATTACACTTCAAGACGATAAACTATATTATTGGATTATTGACTATCCCTAATTGAAACCAACTAACATGAATAATAAACACAACAAATGATCATCATGTCTGCAGGTAATGATGACCTTACCTACAATTCAGTTAATGAATCTAAAGATTATGACAAATGCTATCAAAATGTGTATATGTTGATTCAGAGAGTGATCAAACTCGATTTTTTAATGTGAAGTCCACACTGCCATGCCTTTTTTAAAGCTAAAATGAGCATCAGTGGGGATTAATATGCATTAATTAAATTGACTCTGTTTCCTTTAATGAGAGGGAAAGGATTTGATGTTAATGCTGTTGATCTCACGGAGGCTTCGGTCCACCTAATTAACCAGTATTTCTGCAACACACTAAAATAATCAATAAAAAAAAGATATTTCATCACTGTTATAGATCGTACGCTCAGATATTCAGATAATTAAAGCACATCACATGCTAGCTCACCTTAGCAAAGACAGAAATATTCAGTTTGGAAACATGTTTCTTCTTTTTTTTGTGTGGAATAATTAAAATATGCCTGTTTTTATCTCAGCTTTTAGTCATAGTAGTGTGTCAGCACTCACTGTTGCATCTGTGTGTTGTGCAGAGATAGAGCGTCTGTGGAGGGCCAGGGAGCAGACTCCAGAGATCCATCCATCTCAATCTGAGGCTACAGCTGACACCTTACAAAGAGGTACAATTAATAAGGGCATTATCCAGCAGTAGGCAACAATGGAGTCCTAACGCAGAGACACCAACCTCGGGAGGCCCGCAAAGGAGAGAAAGGGAGCGTGTGTGTTTATGGGTGGGGGAAGGGCGAGCCAAAGTGCTTCAAAATGGGATGCATTACAACCAATGTCTTCAGAACAAGAATTACAATCTATTATAACTGAGCCTTATGATAGATGGTACCAGCTGCTTTGTGTGTGCTAAATGGGTCACTTACAGCAGCTCGTCCTGCACTCTGTAGGTAATAAAACTCTGCATCGAAAATCTTAAATTTCCAAAATAAGATGAAATAATTCACATCTTTGCATTATACGAAGTGTCTTAAACTACAAAATTTAAGATTTGAAGAGCTGAATAAAAGGAAGTAAAAAAAGTGTATAAAAAACAGCCCCTCATTGCTGTTTGTTTGATGACAGTCGTTCGGTTTATAGAGGCATCATAAGGAGGAAATCTGAGATATCAAATGCAGCATAACTGATAATGGCGCTCTCATGAAAGTGTCTTATTAGTGCAGGTTGAGTGCAGCCCTATGGTTCGCAGGGGAGAGGTGGGTATGCCGCTGCACTGACATTTACAGCAATCCAGGAGTTGTTTGTGGTCACTGGACTGGAGACAAACGCTGAACCCAAAGGTCAGAGGTCGGGGCTAAATTTCATCCACTGTGGAGGTCCCTCTGTTGGAAAAGACAAACAGAGAAAGCAGCCGAGGTGTGAAGTGTTCCTGCTGTCGGGGAAATCAATCAATCGTCATGTATAAACACAACCCAGACCAAAGGAATACGGAGCAGAATAAATGTTAAAATTGTAAAAAAAAAAAAAGACAGATCAATACAAAATGAACTGACATGTGAAACAATAGTCTGGGAACGTATTCTTAAATAATGAACTCTAATCACTTCTAAGTCTGTTCCAGTTTTTATATACGCAGTCGAGAGTCCTCCACAGTGATGGTTTTATATTTTCTTGCTCGTTCCGTGGGGAAAGGATGAGCTTGGTTATGGATTAACGCTGTGATCAATAACAAGATAGGAGTCCGTCTCTCTAAGCTGAGGAAAATTAATTCGAAATGCAGTCAAACTCTTATCGACCCAGAGCCAGGGGTTGCTTTCATTGCAGGTAGTTGATAATCCACCCATATTGTGATGAGCGGCTAATCTCTCATTTTAAATATGACCTCCGCTGCTCATAATAAAAGTTAAGACTGGCCATCCATTTGTTGTCCGTATAGGCGTCGGGTCTCCGGTGGTTCTTTGTCAGCGTTTGATCTATTCGTCTGCTTTGAGTGCTGCAGTAATCTTCACTTCAGAGTTTGAGTCAATTAAACTACTCAGATATCTTCATCAGTGGTTCATTTAAATATTGTCAAACCCTCGCTGAACTCTCAGCGCTGTTAAGGAATAAAAACATATATTTGTTGTGCTTTCGTACTTTAACACATAAGGATCATCATCCATTATACGGTTTAAAATCATGATTTGCCTTAAATGAAAACACGTCATGTAGAAAAATCAACGCAAAAGGAATGGTGTTAACTTTTGCACACTTTTTCGTTGCAAAAAAGAAGTTTATGCAGCTAATGTACAAACAATCAGACAAATTAAAGGCGTGCTAAACATTCAGGTTTATCAGTTTGAAACCATTTCCACCACTAAATGAAAAAATTACATCTCAGACATCAAATCAGAAACTAATTTAATCACTTATCATAAATGTAACATCTATGTTTAGCGTATGCATTCTTTGCCCACGTGACTCGCAAAGGCAATGCAGTTCATAAACTGTTGTAACAATCTCATTTGACTCAAACATCCTTTGCTTTTACTTTAACTTAATTGGAGTAGAGATGAGTAAAATCAGCCAACCAAGAAAAAAAAACTCAACATGTTTTACATAGTCTTGGAGAATAATAATATCCACATCAGATTGTGGTCTTTATGATTTGTCTTTAGGTAAAAATGGTGTTATTCGTTATGTATTAAGTCCAGTCAACTCCACAATCAATCGTCCTTTCCAATCAACCAATCAAAGGTTGTTCCCTCATGACACTTAAGATGTGTCTTGGTCACCTCCAGACAAACATGAGGCTCAAACCTTAAAATGGTGTTGTGCGAGTTTAAAATCAGACACAATACAAAGCAGGTTAATTGATGATCAACTCAGTGTGACTTTAATGAGGCCCTGTTGCCCACGGCCCGGCCCAGTTCAGTATATATACGGGACTTTCTCCTGACTGCTCCGCTTTCTTTGATCTTGTTTGCTTTTTCCACTGCTGGGACCGTCATTGTTGGTTTTAATTACTTCACCACTAAATGGTGCAGATGAAAGATAGGTGTCTGTAATTAATAAAATTTCCATAAATTTGAATCCCTAACCAGTCTCATTAGCTCGAGCCTTTTGTCTTGACTGAAGTTCCCATGTCATCTTTTTCCAACTCTAACTATACAGAATAATTTTACTTAGGGCAGGAAATCACTTGATATGCACCATATTTTCTGATAATCAAATTCCACTGTAGGTAATTAATGCAGCACAAACTGTAGTCCTACTCCAATGATTGAGGTCAACCTGAAGAAAACGCCAATTGTTGTATTAAACCATTATAAAACTCCTAAGTCTATTCAATTAGTCGTTTCAGAGGAACGCAGGCATGTCGATTTTAACTAAGCTCAAATATGTAATCAAACCCATCTTTGATCATGTGTAATCAGGATCAGGGCTGTGTGGTACGTCTCTGGGCCACAAACTAAATGAGTTGCAATGCTGTTGGCACTTTACTGGGTTGGATGGTAGTCAGCTTGGCAGTAAGAGAGCTGTGGTGTATTCACATGACAAAAAAAAAGGACAGTTACACAGAGGGGGTATTTCGAGGAGGAAAACACCTGTTGTTTTGATGACTTCAAATATGTTTGCGCTGGAAAGCGAGGACTCTGACTTCAATTTTGATCAGATATACGCTTTGAATATGATCCTGACTGTCGAAATAGGTTTTATTCATCATTAAGGCAAATAATCTCTCTAAAAAAATGTTTCAAATTTAAGTTTTTAGCAAAACTCTTTTTTTTTCTTCAGCAAAACAGAGAACATACATGTTTTTTTTTTCAGGCTCAAAGCTCTAAAAAAGACATTTTTATTCAGTAATTCATCATATTAATAATTCATCGCATTACTGTGTAAAGAAATCACTACTTTAAATATAATAAAGACGTTTTTTTTGTTTACCTACAGAGTAAAAATGAAGCTACTCTCAATTATAGCAGACCAGGTCAGACATGGAAGCAAGTCTTTGTTGCTTTGTGACAGAGCTCTATAATCTAGAGGAGAACAGCCTATCATTACCAGGCTGTGTGGTAATAGACTGACATGGATGCTATGGGGAGCAATTGATTCCACACATCAATCAGTAGGGAAACTCATCTTAACGATTGCAGAGAAGTGGCTTGTTTGTCCTCAACATCACAATAAATGCTAACATGGAAGCAGAGCACAATACCTGCAGCTGAATGAAGAGGTAGTTACCCATCATGAGAAATTCATTAGTCTACTCCTACTTTGTCTTCCTTATGATAGTCTTAAGCATGTTTAACACCTACAAATGTATACTGATGTCCTCTAGCTTAGATGAAAGTAATTGCCTCTCAACAAACGGAGGGAACTCTGTTTTCAATTCAGACCATTAATCTTGCATATCAACAATATATTTTTCCCAAACATTGGATTTAGTTATCCATGTTTTCATTAATGAGAAAATTAAAGTATCAAAGAGAAGCATCTTTTTCTTAAATGTGTTTCTTGATATTGAATTTGTATTATTGGCTTTTTAAATGTTCAATCATCCACAGTTTTCTGTATGGACTTCTGAAGGTTTTCTTTTTTTAAAAAAAAAAAAAAGCACAGAACAGCATTGCTCTCTTCCATCACAATTTCTCTGCTACGTCTTCATCCGTGGACATCTGTGCCAGTTAGTATAAAAGACGCAGCTGGATGCTGAGAATATACCATCTCCCACTCTTAAAGGGAAGGGTCCCACCTGATTAAGAAGGGCAGGGGAAAGACTTTGGCAGGCCAATGGGAGAGGTCAAGGATAGACCAGCCAGTTTCACTCCCCCACCACATCATTTTTGTATGACAGCACCACCCTAAGGTTGAAGTTCACCGAGACTTTTCATGAACAGAGCGCTTAACGTCAAACACAAGATTAAAGCGGGGGTGTCGCATCTTGGCAGGACCAAATGAAAATATCAACTGCTAAGCCCCCCTCTGAAAAGCCAGGGGACAGGTATCTAATATTAGAGAGTAAGCCTAGTTAGCAAAGGCGGCCTGCTGCTTTCCACGTTCTCAGTGGTGGTCAAAAGGCCAGGCTGGCTCTGGAATTGCTTTATTGGTGAAATATATTACAGTAGAGGCCTGCAGAACTACCTTATTAAGAAGGCAGAGAAGAGATGCCCTCATGACATATAGCAAGAACTGAGGACATTTCCATATTACTGAATAAAATACAATCTTAGATTCTTTTTTTTTTGCAACGCAAAAGTCAAGCCAATAACATTTTTTTGCATGAACAAACATTCACTCTGATGTTCGTAATTTAGAAATAATACAAGAAAAGAAAGATTATTTCATTATAATAAAAGCAAACATCCTAATAAGAGTTAAAGTAAAAAAGAAATACTGAATAAAAATCAAACCAAGCATACTGTGGGAGTTTGTTTAACATTTTTAAGTGATGAAACTGCTGTGAGCCTCATTTATCAAATACATTTCAGCGGTGAACCAGAGCTCGTAGTATATTAAGGATTTGAAGGAACACATTTTTTAGAGAGGAGCCATTTTGTAGTACACAAATTACTTGTTTTCTTCCCTCGCAGTGTAGCAACAGAAGCTGGTGCTTCAGCTCTTTAAGTGGCTTGGAAGCATAAAAGAGGCTTATCTGCCCCTCTCATTTCTTCAGCCACACAATCAGATGACCTGAGGAGAGCTAAAGAGAAACAAAGACAGTCAACACTTACTCCACTTTTTATCTATCTATCTATCTATCTATCTATCTATCTATCTATCTATCTATCTATCTATCTATCTACGTATCTATCTATCTATCTATCTATCTATCTATCTATCTATCTGGAGTTTAACTCTGAATTTGAAGAGACAAATTGTTTTAAAGAGCAGAATTCCCTCCTCACATTTAAAATAATAAGAGGCAAAGTGCGTGACCTGAGTTCAGCCGACTTGGAGTGCAGACATAAATTAATACACTGGAGATTGACCACATAGTAACTATCTGAGTGTAATGGCGGTAATATGGGACTTATTTATGTCTTTTATGCTGCAATTTTTCCAATAAAAAATATGTTTCTATTTATTTTTGGTGCCTTATAAATTTATTTAAATAAAGAAAAACATATTGTAAACAATCAAAACTAGAGAAACTTTTTTAATTAAAGATAATAAAATGATTTTTAAGGAAATTTAGAAAAATGTCCCTCACACCGCTCCTTCCTTTTATTTTGACATTGTAGGTAAATAAATGGCTTAAAGATATTTTTTCCATATGATCCTTGGCAATGCCTATTTTCCTGTAACATAGCACTATTTATAATCAGAAACTCTAGTAAGACATGAAGCTGATCTCGAAGGCTTTTCTATAATCCCTCCCCTGGAAGTGGTCTTTACTGGAAGGCTAGTTTGTGATGGGCTCACCCAGTAGCACAATGTTGCGCTGGGATACAGCATTCAGCTTAAGCCAACTTATCAACTACATTCAAAGCACATCCATTGAGCTATGTGGGGAGACTTTTTGCAGATCTATTAAAAATACTCTTATCTGTATTTAGCATATGCTGTGTATGTCAGTGCTGGCAGCTTTAGACGGATTTACACTCAAAACACCTCAAGCTATTCTTGAGCTGAAACTACTGATAACATTCTGAAACTTCTGCAGACAAGCAGGTTTTACAAATAGATAAATTCATTCAACACACTGTTATATCATTTGCTTTACTTATTGTCATTTTTTTGGTGCACATTGACTGTTTTTTAAATACCATTTTTGCCCTTTTTCTGCAGTGTTTGTTTCTTTTTTTTTTCTTTTAGAAATAATTTCCACCTGCACATTAATAAAAGCAGATTTAAATATTTAGCAGAAGGAGTTCATTTATTGCTTTTGACAGCAGAGAATAAAAAAATGTACCCTCATCATGCATACGTAAAATAACATGTCACGGTGTTGCCACAACATGGAAGATAATTTTTTTTAAGGTCACATTTTTGCTGTTGAAGATGGGAAATGATTATTTATAACATCTTTTTTTTATTTAATTTTCATTTTGTTTTGTAAAATGAGCTTGAAAGAAAAAAATTCCTGCATATAAAACAAAAAAGATGGTCAGTATAAAAGAATTGTTGTTGCTAGTTAACAAGAACTTTTGGAATCCAGCAGCAAATAATGTGGAAATAATCCACGCGCGAGGCTTTCAGTGCGTTTCAGTGGGAAGTCCTTCAGAGGAAACGCTGGGGCTGCAGAAAGCCTCCCAGTCTGTCTTTCTTTCAGTTTTCTTTCTTTGCAACAGACAAGCCCTGTTTGTACTGCAGAGTAATTACTATTAGACTGAGGCAAGCTTATATTTGCTTTAACTAAAATGTAATTAAAGCAAAATTAGTTCAAATTTTAAAAACACACACATTTATTTTGGAGCTTTCTCATGTTGTATGAGGCATTTTAAAGAAGATTTCATTTTCAGCAAAATAGATGTGTGGAGAATTTATTTATTCACAATATTAGCATGACTTAGTGCTCTGCTACTTTTCCTGGATTTGTTTTTGTTATGCTTAAAATATTTATCCATCTATATTTTTTATTTTCAATTGCAAGCAAACCTTTATTTAACTATGCTCTCTGGGCTGTAGAGGTTTGGCCTTTGAAGCGATTGAGAAAGAGCACCGTTATTCATGCTGCATTCAACGCTGAGAACTGAGACTCCAAAAACAGCAGTATCCTCTCATACCTGTTGAGAACACTTTCATCCTTAATGGGCTCATTAGCCACATTGTTAATTGAGTGCTATTCAGGGCCAACATCAAAGCTAATAATAATTGTTTACTTACTTCCTTACTTCGCCAAAATAGACCCAACTGTGGCATAATGCTGCTCTCTTAGAAGATATATGTTTATAAAGGGACCTAGTTTTTGAATGGACTGAAATGCAAACCAAAAAACACTCTGAGCAGTAAAAGTCTCACTTCACACACTCACACTTCTGCTTTATTTGGGGAGTACTCTGCTGCAATTTGGTTTTAAACAAACTTAAATTTCCCTTTCCATAAAAAAAAAGTCAGTGAAAAATAATCCAATAAATTTATAATTCACAAAGTTTGATGTTTAAAACTTGTACAATTTTAAAATAAATGTTTTCAAATTAAAATCTAATTTTTTGTTACCTAATAATAAAATAAATACAGAATGCATTATGTTAATCTTCTTAATAAATGATAAATACATGTTAAATATAACACATAAACATAATAAAAATAATAACAATAATAATAATAATATAAATACCCATCTAAAACCATTTATATTTATGTGTAAAGACATACATTTTATTTCCTGAGTTCTTGTCCTGTAAGTTTCCTCCTCCCACACGCTGCTGCCACATTAGTGGATAATGGGATCCGAAAATGGAAGCTAACTCATTGGAATTAAATTTATCAGCATGTGCTCAGAGGTAATAAGCTGTCAGTTATAAAATGAAGATTTGTATTTAGATATATGATAGGAAGAAAAATGAATAGGCAAAATAAATGAAGCTGCTTTACAACTAAATTACTTATTTGGAGCCAACAGACCACGAAGAGAATCATGATGATGACAATGATTATTGCAGATAATATTTCCCCCTATGGAGGTGAAGATAGCAAATATGAAATAATTACGTAATGCGGGCCCACAAAGAGTTAACAGGAGGGAATATTTGCAGAAATGTTTTGATAGAAGGGACCAAACCTTGAGGCATTATCAAACATTATAATGTAGGAAATCTAATTAGGACTGAGGGGGGGATGTTGCCCCAAGATGCACTGATCACAACCAGACTTTGTAAACTGCTAACTGACACATGGAGCATTCATGTTCATATATATACAGAAATATTATAAATCATTAATTGTAAACATAATCCAGTCCTCATGGTGCTAATCATGTAAATTGTGCAAATAAGAACTATGTATAAAAAGTTTTGTTTACAGCGCTCTCACTTTAAATACAGTTTCAACACAGTGGAAGGAGCTGAATATCCATTTCAAACTGAAAATTTCATCATAGCAGGATTTCTATTTTTAAAAGGGCTGAGCTGATGAAAGCTGGTCTAAGTTACACCCAAGCTTGGGGCTAAGGCAGCTGAATTTCAATTGATTAGGTACCCATGCATGATGAAAGTTTTTTAAAATGACACCATAGTCAAAACATTTCAAAGGAAACAATCCCTGCTGTACGCCAGGATACCGCAAATGTGCCAGAAACCACATGAGAGAATTAGATGAGAGGGGAGTGAACACAACTGGGTAAAACAGAAGCAAATTCAAACACATAAAATATAACAATATATGACAGCAACTGTCTTATTACTGCTTATTTTCTTCTGGTTCCCTCAATAACTAATTTGTAGTTTGTGTAATGTGTCATTTTGTTATTTGCAAGTGACTTGACGGCTGTGAGTTATTATTATTATTTACCTGTTTTGTGTATTAATGAAACATTTTCTGCAGGAACAAAGACTTTTGGAGCACTCTGGATGAGATTTATACTGTATGTGTGTGTTGAGGCAATGAAAAAGAGATTTAAAAAAAAAAAAAATCTCTATAAAAATAAATCTACTTGGAGCTATAGGATTAAAATGTCCTTTTTCTGTCTGCAGCAACGGTGCACAATTGATTTAATCGGAAAGCTGCTGTAGGTTTTAATATATATCACTTATTGAGAGAGAAAGAGATGATAGATATGTTCTTTTCATCTGAGGAGGTTGGTGTAAACAAGCAAAGAAAGGTGTATTAAAAATGCTGTGTCTATAGGGTTCATGTCTGACGCCTGTCAAATCATTAAAAAAAGGAGAGGTACTGTTATCAAATGCTTGGGATCAGCAATAGTGGTGGCACATCGCTGAGATGAGGTATGTCTTCCATGGGGGCAACTTGAGGGCCTTTTGTGAATTTATAGAGTACGATAAAATCAGCTTCATATTTCTCCACGAAATCGGCTGATGAAAGCAGCCGGAGAGAGAATTACATGGCAAGAGTTTTGTCACCAGACCCATAGGCTTTATAGGCTGGGAATTGAAAAGGTAATGAGAAAAGCCATGCTGCCGGTTGGCTGTGTTTAATAAGTCATCATGCCTCTATCTATTGTTAGTCGCACAGACCCCACCAAGATTGTGTTTTCACCATACTTAATGCTCTGCAGCCAGCAGGCATTTCAATGGATATAATATATCCAGCACAGTGGAGCAGGCTAGCAGCTTATAGCAGCGACACCATTACACAGAGTCGTGTGATAACAGTGAACAAAGAACAAAGTCTAAAAAATGAGACTGTTCTCCGGTTGCCTCTCTTCTTGAAGTATATGTGATTGCAATTAAGATAGATGGCTTTACTAAAAAAAAAAAAAGAATTCTGGGTAATTATGTTCAGAACTTACGAGTAAAACTGTCCCTCCCTTTGCACACTACAAGCAATGTGTCCGTGCATGCGTGCAAACACACAGCATTCAGGCAGCAGTCGACAGCTAAAGAGTGACGTAAACCACTGCGGTCCTCGGGACACAGAGGATGATACTTGGCAGATGTATTTTTCTCCTTTTTTTTTAAAAAAAAAAAACTGGTTCATCTCATAACTCATCAAACAAATTCCCGCCATCCCGGTGATCTCTTTATTCTTCTCACAGATTTTCTGTCTCTGAGTAAACTCGGCACATAGGCAGAAAAAAAAAAAAAAAAAAAAACCTGAAAGAAAATTTAAATGTGAGCTGATGATGAATGGTTGAACTGATTTTCTGGCAAGAATTAAAGCTTTGTAACGACACTTGACACGCATTTGATGAAAGGGAGAGTAAAACTAAAAAAAAAAAATAAATAAATAATGGAAAGGACTACTTTTTTTTTTTTACAGTTTGTGTAATTACTGTATGACACATATAATGGGCCATATTTTCTATTTTGACAGCACAGTCCAGAGCTATCTTTTGTCTTTATGTCATTGCCTCTGGCTATGCATGAAAACAACACTATTACTACACTCAAACCTGGACAGACTGTTTGTTGTACATTTGAACACTTCCATCTACTTACACGAGCAGACGTGTTTTAAAAGACAGGCTTGTCACATACTCTGATCAACAAGAGTCAGTTGGAAGGATTTCTGAGCCGTGTGGAGTTTTTAACATGGAAATTGGCTTTGAACCCCATCTGCACAGGTCGGCACATCTTTGGGCAAAGCTCTGCTGCTGCTGACAGGGAAAATGAACCACCAATTCCTTATAATGTGGCCTGATTATTATCCTACTTACCCCCCACAAATTCAAACTTAGTGAATTTCTGCACCATTTGAAATGAGGGAAGGCCTAATATCTTTTCTCCTTTTTTTCAAATAGAAGCACCACCAACACAGCAATAGCAAAGTAGGTAAAACCTATCAATAAACCACTTTTAGAGCAGTGGTTTTGACATCACACTTCAACACAATGTCCAATATATGAAGATAACCATTTGATAATAATGGTCTAAATCTGAGATAAAAAAAACTGTCCTGTTATATAAACTTTAAAAGAGTGAAAGTGACTTACAAATAACAAAAAGTTGGTTTTGAGGTTTCCTTATTATGACAATGACTATCTGAGTATTACTTTTCATTTTAGTTTAAAATCCTGGCACCAAGAAATTATTAAAAAATATATCCTACCTGTTTAGAAATGTTGATTTCAGACCCCCAAAACCAAATTAAGCAAAACAAAACATAAAAAAACAAAAATAATATTTATATATTACACTCTTAACAAGTGAAATGGGACTCCGACTGTGACACATGATACAAATCAGAGCAAAGTTTGAATGTGTGAAGTGTGTTCAGCAACTTCGGGAAGGGATCTGTCAATGTCCAATCTGGGATGTCTTTATTTGACACGATTGGTTTTGTTAGGTTCCCTGAGTCAGTCCAGCCCGCTGGTGTCCCTTTCACCCCTAAAAGCAGCTGGGCCCTGACCCTTGCAGCACTGGCCCTTAAAGCTGAGCTCCTTTCAGTTCAGGCGTATAGGGAACCTCCCTGTTCCCTCCCACCAGCAACATCCCATTCAGCTGCAGAGATAACTTTATTCATCTTGTGCATCATTGTATCCAGTTGAATGCAGAAACTATGCAGACACTCGAGTGAATTGAACTAGCGCGCGTGCATGTGTTAAAGACAGGAAAGAAGGGGAGGTGTTACGTCTTAATTTCTCCGTTTTGACAGAAAATGCATGCGTGGCTTCACTTTGGAAAACCACCTTCAGCCTTTGTACGAGTACTTACCTAAAGTGTGACATTTGAGTAAGATGGCGTTATGATTACATGGTGGGGGCTTCAAATATTGTAATCGTGCCAGTAATTCAATACATTTTGACAATTACACCAATGTCTGCAGATGATTTTGGTGCGTTTCTGGTGTTAATTTACATGAAAGTGCTTAACAGCTCTTTTTTTTTTAAATTTGGTAAACTCTCTGCTCTCCTATTTCTGATTTAGCGATAGGCAGCTGGCGGGGACAGTTGAGCTTATTTTCACCTGCCTAACACCAAAACAGCACTAGGACCACCCTGCTCTTCTCTCATCATTCATATTCAAGCCAGGGCCTCTTGACAAGTCTGCTGATCTCACTCAATGTTTTGTGATTTGGACAATACGTTTTCACTGTGTGGGCAAAAATGCTGAGGCCATCACACTTCTTGAGGCCAGTCTTGTGAGACTCAACTGAGGCAGAAGCTCTGAATTATTCCTCCTCTGTGAGAGTTATGCTTGTCAGTGGATCCGTCTGATCCCAGATAAGTCTGCAGTCAGAGTATGTGATCCCGTGTTTCTATACTAATACGACCAAAACACTATTTTATATAAAGCTCATACGGAAGCAGGAAAAGTAGTGTGGACATAAACGAAAGTTTTTGTCATACAACCTACACTTCAATATATTATTATGTTGCACTTTTGAGTTTTTGCTTTTTCATAATGATTAGACTTTTAATCTCTTTCTAAAGTTGTGTATTTTTATGTCGTTTTGAGTAGAAAGTCAGCAATAAGGTCAATAAATGGAAAGTTCACAATAAAATGTACATGATAGTGAAAATTATATTGACTTTTGCTATGAAATGTTGCAAAAATAGGGCAGTAATGCTGGACATTTGTAAGAAATATTGCAGTAAATTGGAAGTAATGAGGAAATATCGTAAAATGGACATCAGTCATATTCGGTTTAACATTAGATCTAGTGGATACAAGATGTAGTCCTTTAACTGTTTAATCACAAATGTGATTTAACTACATTTTTAGTCAATAAACAAATATTGGAAGCTTGCATCACAACTAATATAAAGGTTAAAAACTTCTGTCCCAAACATCACCTTTAAAATGCCATGTGGTTTACTGCTACACAAAGCACAATGATTCTCCAAAATATGATTCTTCATAAAGAGCGTGAATATTTGTGATGTGGCCATTGGTAAAAAAAAAAATCCTTTTGGGGATTTCGATATCTAAAAGAGAGAGGTTTATACATTAGCGCTGTAGTTGCAAAACACTGTTGATATTCAAATGATTATTGTGCAAAATCTGGGATAAGCTTCTGTGTGAGAGCTCTTCTAAGTGCCTACAACTATTGCTAATTCCCCTCACCATTGTGGGCCGAACAAAGGCCTTAATCCCATTTCACTTTTGCAGAAGGCTGGGGCTATTTTCCCTCTCATAAACCAACAACACTCCCCCTAGCCAGAGCTGAGAGGTTCTGAGAAAGGGGCCAGTGTGTGTATACTTCAAGGCTTTTTTGTCCAACTTGGCTAGTGCTCTGCATAAACTTTTAAGTGGTCCCAGTAGGCCTCAAACACCTTTTGGCAGAAAAAATAAGCTACCACAAACTGTAAAAAGGAAACCAAACACTCTCTTAACCTGGACAATACAAAAGAAAATATATGAAGTCTTTTATAACTCAGATTGGGTCTGGACTGCAAAGAGTTAACATGTTTTTTTCATGCACTAGTAAAGGAACTTTCATTCTTCTGAAAGCAGCTCTCTCTTTCTCTGCAGTGTAAATCCTTTAATACATTATTTATGACATGGTGGTCCACTATCAAAGCAAGTGAAGTAGGACAGGATTCAGTTCTTGTACTTTGTAGTTTAGCTTCAGCTTGCAGCGGGAAATAAACCCACTTCTCTGACTTTGACATGATATTTTCCTTTGTTATTCAACCCATTTAATTTCTGCGTTTCAAATTTATGGTTTAATTAAAACAAGTAACAGTTTCACGGATTTTTGTCCATTCAATTATAATTACATCACAGAGTCCTAAGTACAAATGTGAATACTGTCAAGAAATACAATTACTTTTAAATGATGAAAATAAAGCAGGTATGTCATTTAATTTCGACGTACCACCTAAAGAATATTTAACTATTTATTTCCTTTTAAATACAGGAATTATCTTAAGGATGAATATAAAACATTCCATGCATAAAGATTTTTTTTGTATTTAATTAAATTTTATAAATAATGCAGAATATGTTCAATAGTGGTTATTGAGTGTATACGGAAATGGTGAAGCTCCCTGCAACAGACAGCAACGCCACAAGCCCAGTTGCTCAGTGAGTAAGTGATGGCTTCATTCAGCTGCTGTGTCATGCGGTGCATGTGAACCAGCATGCAGACCAGCATGTGGCCTGTGTTGGCTCATGTTAGGTGTGTAGTTAGAGGGTCTACTTGCACTTAAAAAGGAGGGGCATGGCAAATACAAATCAGACAGGAATTTTCTTCAACAGCCAGACAAACCGTCCTCCTTTAATCTTAATCAATTAGACACCCATGAAGTGCAAACAAATCACAAACCTGTCAGCATGCACAATACAGTGTAAAGAATCTGCAAATTACAAGCAGTGTAGACAAGCCGCACCCCTTCTTACAAAGCTGCTGGGTTGAGTCCTCCTAGAAAGCTCCACATCACCCAGATCATATTTGTGCCATTGACTTATAGTGTAATAAAGAGGATCTCTTTGCTAAGATGCCCACTGGAATCCAGAACTGTTAGCTTAATATCCACTGGGATCCACTGAGGTGCGTGTAGCCTTTCACATACAATACTCGGTCCTGGAAAAGTGATACGTCTTTGCTTGATGTTAATGGTTTGTAACATCCCAAGATAGCAAAATTTATCTCTGGCAAACCTGGCCCTAATGATATTTCCCTCGCTCAAGTTGACAGAGAGAGAAAGCCATGGTTAAAGTATTATTGAATCTTTACACATGCATACAGGGAGTCATGTATCATATTCTACCAACTTGTACTGTATCAGCAAGGAGGAACACCTGAGGCTTTTTAAAGGGATGGGGATTACTTTCTGTACCTGCTTTCCAGTGACTGGCTTTTACATGAACATTAATGAAACAACAGAGCTTAAAAATAAAGAAAAATAAATTTGCTTGCTAAATACAACTGCCAAAATGATATATCAAGTTTTTTATTGTAGTGATATACAACATAGAAATGGTTGCTAAAGTGTTTTAGGTGTATATGGTAAATTTTGCAACATTTTATTTATATATAGTAGCAGTCTACAGGCAGCAGCTGTAGGATTTATATCTATTTTCATAACCAATAATGCTTAAAATATAAAATCCAAAAGAAAATGAAGGAAAGAAGGGATGAAGGATAGCAATATGAGACTGCTAATCTCATTTGAATCTAGAGTATATTAAGTTCATGTAAACAATGATGATACTGCATTTAAAACCCCATGGTCCAAATGTGGGATTATGAGAAAAAAAAGAGTTTAAATGATAACAATAACTTTGTGTTTTATGTTGCCGAACCTTAACCATAGAGTTTATTCTCCAAGACCAATGTCTTTCCATATACCAAGTAGCTTTAGCTGCCTAAACCTAACCAAACCTGAACCACACTGTAATTTTCATGAGCAGATATTACAGGAATAATAATCTGAAAAACTCTGGCGGTGAACAAATGTTGTCACGGAATGTAATCTGAGAAATCGTCCAATATCAGCGGTCTGTCTGGTGAGTGGGTTGTGTTAAAATGATCTTTGCAACCGACATGTTGTGAGTTTCCCCACAGAAAATGTCCTGGCGGTAGAATCTGGCAGTGGAATCATCTGCAGGGTGTCCTGATTCATTTTTTACTAATATCCATTCAGTTGAATACTGTCTGTGGTTGCAAAATCAAACCTAACTCTGCAAACTCATTCATCTGGCTTTGACTGTAGCGATCACAGAACCCACTAACATACTGAGAAACACTCTGTAAGCTTTTGGTAAAATTGTAGTGGACACTTGTTTTGGTGGTTTGTGTTCTGCTTTGCAGTTAGCTACTTATGATCCTCTTCTGGCTACAGAACAATACTGTTTCAAAAAAGAAGGAGTTTTAAATGCATTTTTTCGACACCTGTCCTAAAAGTTAGAAATGAGAAAATATTAGTTTATAGTTTAGTTAGTTTTTAATGTCAGTTTTCTATAAGAATGATTCTTTCCCAAGCTTTTTGATCCATATAGGTTGATCACTGTAACCATTATCACTATAAGCTGTTTCCACAGTATGTCATCAAAATTGTCATAATAAAGTCTAATTTTACATGAACATTAATGATGCCATAAAATGAATATGCCATAAAAATTACATAAAAAGTTCCTGAGAAAGTATCCTATCATGGTAGCCTATCGTAAGCTATAAAATGTTATTAAAAAGTATTTTTTTTTATTTAAAATTGTCTTAATATCGTATGCCATAAAAAATATAAATTAAAAAGTCATAGTATAGTATGTCATGAAAAATGTCTTGAAAAATCATAGTATAGTATGACATAAAAAATGTCACAAAAGAGTGAAAATATAGTATGTCATGAAAAATGTCATAAAAATGTCATAGTATCATATGCCATAAGAAATGAAAGAAAAAGTTTTTGGTAAAGTGTACCATAAAAATGTCATTAGAGAAAGTCATAGTTAAGTATTTCATAAAACGTCATAAAAAATCCATAGTATAATATGTCAAAAAAGTCATAAAAAAGTCATAGTATGTTGTAAAAGACATAGTATAGTATGTTGAAAAAAATAAAAGAAAGTTTTAGTACAGTATGTTGTAAAAAAAATCATAAAATAGTCATGGTATAGTATGTCAAAAAAGTTTAAAAAGGATTAGTATAGTATGTTGAAAAAAAATTATTTAAAAAAATGCATATTATAGTATGCCGAAGAAAGTCATAAAAAAAGTCCTAGTATAGTATGTTGTCACAGTCTGCTTCTCTTCATGCCTGCACTCAGTGTTTGTCCATGACTCCGCCCTCACCTCACCCCACCAGTCAGCCACCCTCCCCCATCAGCACACCTGAGCTCACAGCTGCAGTTCATCAGTAATAAGGTCAGTATTTAAGGTTCCCGTTCCACTCACTCATTGCCAGATTGTTCTTCACCTCCATGCAAGACTCTCCAGCACTCATCCTTAGACTGATCTCCTGTTGCCGACCTCACCTGTCTCTGATTTACCTGCATCGTTGTAATCCCGAAAATTGCCTCAGCCTTCTGTCCCCGACCGCGAGTTCTGCCTCAGCGTTCCTGGTTTCTGTCTGCTCCTCTGGGCTATGTGGTGCATTTCCAATGACGGTACCACAGTTTGAGTTTCCCTTTCTCCTACCCTGTGGATAACTGTGGACTATTGACTTTGTTTGTGTTGCCACACTCGCCATTGTGTGTTAACTTCCTGCTGGCGCTTGTTGATTTGTTTGGTAAAGACGTGTGGTTCACGCTACCTCCGGACTTACCAGTACTCCGGTTCAGCCCACCCGGGTCGGGCTCCCGTACCCCCCCGAAAGACTCTCAAGGCTTCAAACCTTAAGCTAAAACAGTACCGGGAGTTTGCTTACCTGCTTGTCCTGGTTCCTGTGTATGCTGTGAATAAAAGACATTATCAAATAAAATAAAAAATTGTCATAGTATAATGTGTCAGAAAAGTCATTAAAAACACATAGCATAGAATATTTACAAAAAAGTCCAAAAAAGTCACAGTATAGTAAGTCGAAAAAAAGGTGTACTCTGGTTTGTCAAAAAAAGTCAGAAAAGTTATAGTATAGCGAGTCAAAGAGTATAGTAGGTAAATTTGTTTTAGTCATGGTACGTATAAAACAGTCATAGTATAGTATGTTGAAAACAAGTCAGAAAAAAGTAATAATTGAGGATGTTAAGAAAAGTCCTAAAAATGTCAAAAGTCATGAAAATTCAGTTTAGTATGTCGAATGAAGTCATAAAAATGCCACAGTATAGTATGTCAAAGTCATAGTATTGTATGTAAAAAAAACCTTTAAAAAAGTGATACTTTAATATGTCAAAAAAGTCATGGTATAATATCTCCCTTTTTGTTTTTTTGTTTTTTTAAATCTCATTGTAAAGTGTGTCAAAAATCATAGTATAGTATGTTGAAAAAAATCATTGTATAGTTTGTCGGAAAAAAGTCATAGCATAGTATGTTCGACATGCTATGACTTTGTTCGACAAAGTGTCGAAAAAATAGTATACTTTGGCAAAAAATGTAAAAAAATAGGCAAAGTAGAGTTAGTTGAAAAAAGTCATAGTATATCGGAAAAATAAAAAAAATTAATAATATAGTAGGTCGAAAAAAGTAAAAAAAAGACATGGTATAGTATGTAAAAAAAAATTATAGGATAGTATGTCAAAAAAATGTAAAAAGTTATACTACATTATGTCAAAATTATTTTAAAGTGTCATACTATAGTAGGTCGAAAAATGTCATAGTATAGTATATCGAAAAAGGTTATAAAAAATCATAGTATGGTGTGTCGAAATTTTTTTTAAAAAACTCATAGTATAGTATGTCGGAAAAAGGTCATTAAAAAGTCAAAAAAAGTTAGAATGTAGAAAAAAATCGTATCGTATGTAAAAAAAAAAAAAGAGAAGTCAGTATAGTACGTTAGTCATATTATAGTATGTCGAAAAACGTAAAAAATTCAGGATATAGTATGTTGAAAAAAGTCATGGTACAGTATGTTAAAAAAGGTAAAAGTCATAGTATAGTATGTCGAAACCGTTTATAAAAAGCAATAGCATAGTATGTTATAGTAGTATAGTATGTCGAAATTTAAAAAAAAATTCATAGTATAGTATGTTGAAGAAAGTCAGATATTCAGGATATAGTATGTTGAAAGAAGTCATAGTATAGTGTGTCGACAAAATAAAAATAAGTCATAGTATAGTATGCCGGAAAAAGGTCATAAAAAAGTCAAGAGTATAGTATTCCGAAAAAAGGTCTTAAAAAAGTCTGAGTATAGTATGTCATAAAAAATTAAAGTCATAAAAAAAGTCATAGCATTGTAAGTCAAATGAAGCGAAAAAAAGTCATAGTACAGTATGTTGAGAAGTCATAAAAAACTCATAGTATAGTATGTCTAAAAGTCACAATATAGCATGTCAACATTTTTTTAAAAAGTCACAGTACAATATGTCGAAAAAGTCATTTTATAATATCTCCAAAAAATTAAAAACGTTATAGCATGGCGAAAAAAATTTAATAAAGTCATAGTATATTATGTAAAAAAATAATAATTTTTTAAATTTTTTAAAATTAACATTTTATGTCGAAAAAAAGTCAGTATAGCATGTTTGAAAAAAGTCATAGTATAAAATGAGGACATTTTTTTAAAAAAAGTCATTGTATAGTATGTTGAAAAAAGTAAAAAAAAAAAGTCATAGTTTATTATCTCAAAAAAGTCATAAAATAGTATGTCAAAAAAAGTCATAGTACAGTATGTTTAATTTTTTTTTTTTTTTTTAAAAAACGTAGTATAGAATGTCGAAATGTTTGAAAAAAGTTAAAATAAAAAAGTCATAGTATAGTATGTCGAAAAATAGTCATTGTATAGTATCTCGAAAAAATTTAAAGATTCATAGTATATATGTCAAAAAAAGTTGTATTATATTATGTCAAAAAAATGCAATAAAAAAGTCATAGTAAAGTATGTCTAAAAAGGAAAAAATAGTCATGGTTTAGTAATTTGAAAAAAAGTCATAGTATTTCGAATTTAAAAAAAAAACAAAAAAAAAAACTTTTTTAATAAAATTTAATAAAAGTCATAGTATATGTCGAATTTTTTTTAAAGTCAGTATAATACGTCGAAAGGTCATAGAACAGTATCTCGAAAAAATGTAAAGTCATAGTATCATGTTGAAATTGTTTTAGAAAAGTCAGAGTAAGCTTTGAAAAAGTCATAAAAATATCATAGTATAGCGTGTCAAAAAAGTGATATCATACGCATAAAAGCCATGAAAAGGAATAGTACATTCATTTTTGAGAAAGATTGCATGCAGGTAAATCTTTAATGCCACAATTTTCAAAACAATAGAATGTCACAAAAAGTTATAGTACTGTATGCCACACATTTTCTCTCTAGCTGTTGGGTTGTCAACGTTGATGCGAGGGACGACGCTGGAAGCAGAGGCTCGTTCCTCCTCGTATCTCCAAACTTTGTAAATTTTGTGAAAATCTGTGAATGGTGTGATAAAAACATTGAGTTTGCTTGTGTTAGACAACTGCTAGCTTTAGCTTTACTGTTGATATTCCCACCTAAATGCTTAGACAATCTTAACATCTGTTATTCCATAGTTAGCTCTAGCTTTACGGCTACTGTTTTCCTTTGTATAGTTGTAGTAAACTCAGACACATTAAACACTGTTTTCACCTCATGTTGAGTTTAATGTGTAAGGCCAAGCAAACATCTTTTTGTTTGCTTTTTTGTTAAATAAGGATTAGTCAGAATGTTGGTTGGGAAAATAGTTTGTTATTCTTTTGCCCTTTGGTTCATCCAGAAATAAAGTTTAAATTTCTGTAACTAAAAAATAAAATACTCCTGGTTGCATTCATGTTCGCTCATCTCTTGTCCTTATATTACACTATCACATGAAGTGGTTTAAAAAAGTAAAAAAAAAAAAAAAGAGTATGAAGGCATAAAATGTCATAATATAGTATGTCAAAAGGAGAGTATGTTGAAAAATAATAAATAAAATATTCAGAAAAAAGTAATTGAATGTGAAAAAAGTCATAGTATAGTATATCTAGATTTTTTTTTGAAAAGATATAGTTCAGCATGTCGAAAAAAAGTAAAAAAGAAAGTCATAGTATAGTATGTCGGAAAAAAACTTTAAAAAAGTCATAGTA
Source organism: Sebastiscus albofasciatus (assembly GCA_916701655.1). Taxonomy (NCBI): domain Eukaryota; kingdom Metazoa; phylum Chordata; class Actinopteri; order Perciformes; family Sebastidae; genus Sebastiscus; species Sebastiscus albofasciatus. Next base: position 29,330 of record CAKAOI010012558.1, read on the forward strand.
TAGAATGTCGAAATAAGTAATAGTATAGTATGTCAAAAACAAAATGAAAAAGTCATACAGTATGTCAAAAAAAAGTCATAGTATTGTATGTTGATTTTTTTCTTTTTTAAATTTATAATATTATTTGTCCAAAAAAGTCATGGTATAGTATTTCGAAAAAAGTAATAGTATCGAACGTCAAAAAAAATAAAAAAAGTCATAGTATAGTATGTCAAAAAAAAGTCATAGTATAGTATGTCCAAAAAATTCACAAAAAAGTCATAGTATAGAATGTCGAAATAAGTCATAGTATAATATATATATATATATATATAAAAAAGTCATAACATAGTATGCGGAAAAAAGATCATAAACAAGGCATAGTATAGTATGTCGAAAAAGGTAAAAAAAAGTCAGCGTATAGTACGTCAAAAAAAGTAATAAAAATGTCATAGTATGTCAAAAAATTCAAAAAAAAAAATCGTATGTTAAAAAAGTCATAGAAAAGTATGTTGAAAAAATCATGTCGTAAAAAGTCATAAAAAAGTAATTGAATGTCAAAAAAAGTATTAAAAATAAAAAAAAGTCATA
>CAKAOI010012585.1:1105-13405 GCA_916701655.1 Sebastiscus albofasciatus
AAGTCATAACTTTATAAGAACAAAGTCGTAATATTACGAGGAATAATATTATAGAGTAGTAATTTCACAGGTTATTTTAGAGGGGAAAATAGTATGACTTCATTCTCATTAAATTATGACTTTTTTCTCATAATATTATTACTTTATTTTCGAAATCTCAGATTTTTTTCCACCTCAATGTGGTCCTAATACTCCATTGTAAGGATTTAATTCTCGTAATATTATGCTTTTTTTCTTCGTAATATTACGACTTTTTTCTTGAAAAAGTATTACTTTATTCTCGTAATACTGACTTGTTTTCTCATAAAGTTATGACTTTATTCTCATAATATTACTACTTTTTCTCACAAAGTTATGACTTTATTCTAATATTACTTTTTTTTTCTTGAAATAGTATGACTTTATACTCATTAAATTACGACTTTTTTTTCTCATAATATTATGACTTTATTCTCGAAATCTCAGATTTTTTTCCCCCTCAATGTGGCCTTAATACTCCATCGTATTAATATAACCTCTATACAGTCTGGAAGAAATATATAATTTGTACAGCCACGTCAAGGACCACTGATTATCCATGGACTCCACTAGTACACATTACAAATAAAACAAACAACAGCAAAGTCTTGTTTGATAGAACATCAATTAAACGTTTATTAGACGCGTTATTCCAACAGAAAATAAAGCATGTTTCAGCATCATAAAGTGCAATCTAACTGGATTTCAGTGAATGTAAAGAACAAAAGATGCTGACTGAAATGACATTTGCCTGTAAATTACTTCTGGCTTCATGAATTAAAGAATTACAAACCAACTGAGGCGTCATAAAATTAAATTAGTAGCCTAAAATAATATTAAGTCATTATTTATTACACATCTTCCGTGAAAAGGAATAATGTCCATCATTCAAGTAAAATCCTAAAAAGTTACATATTAAAATACATTTGACAAAGATACTGGCACTAAAATTATGCTTAAAACCCCTGAAAATTAAAAAGTTTTATATTAACCTGAGCTAGAGTTAGCCTAATACATTATAGTACCTGCTCTGCTGTCATTTCATATTAATTTAATTAGAAATCCTCAAAGAAAGATCTGTCTTCATCTCTAACAGTTAGTGTTAAACCTTATTCAGCTACATCGGTGTTGCGTTTACCAGTATTTTCCCTTAACCACACTACAGCATGCTACAGTAGAACTGGAAATCAAAAGATGACTGCCATAATATTGTTATTCAGTCTTCATTTGACATGTAGAAATATTAATGCCTGATCAAAGTGCACAGCATTACTTCTGCACACCACACTTCCAATAGTTTATCCATATATGGTATCCATACCTTGACCAAGAAGTACATCAATTAGTACAAAAGCTGTTCACCAATTGCAACCTGCAACAGCTGGCTGAGACTCAAGAGAGTATTTTTTTTTTCCAGTAATCCCTTTTTCATGATGTGCATTACATTATTATCATTCTTCAGTGTAAGCGCTGCGCCACTGCAAACTGGCTTTGTGAAGTGCACTTAGCGAGTCAAACCCTTCAGCTGTGTGTTTCAGAAGGTGCTGGAGAAGTGCTGGAGGAAGACCACAGGGTGATGCTTTTCAAACTCTTTGAGCAGCCTCCTCCTCTCCTTGACAGGTATGGTTTTGCTGGAGGCGATGTCACGGAGAAGCTGTTTGAGGCTCTCCAGGGTGGTCGCCTCTCGCTGATCCTCGTACTCCTGTGGCGTCACCTGCTGGCAGAAGGCAAACGCTGCAACACACAGACAGAGGGGACGAGGACATTAGTTTTTTTGACTGGAGCAATAATGCATAGTGGACATACAGCATTTGAAGTTTTCTGTATATGTATAAGAGGTATCACATGTGATGGTGTAATGTCAGCCAGTGTGTGCATATTTAGTTGTAGTAGTATTTGACTTACTGGCAATTGAGTCAGGGTCTTTTCCCTGCTGCATAGTCCTCAGCTGTGTCCTCACAGCTTCAATAAGGGATGTAGGAGTCTGGATTCATTACAGGAAGAAACAGAATCTTTAAAACGTTGAATCATTTAACAGTTTTTTTATATTCTGACAAAAAATTGATTCAATAAAATATTCTATTAAGAAGTTCATGTGATACAAAACCTTTCAAATTGTTTCATTCATTCAACAGGGACAATGCACAATACATATATCGTACCAGATATAGCTAAAACCTTATTTTTCATCTGTAATCCCTGGTTGGCAGGCACAAGTGCTGCGCAGGTTACGGAGATAAAAGATCAGTTGTATCAAAACCTCACACTTTCTAACAAGCAGACACGATAAAACACCAATTGAAAGACTTAGAAACAAAACAACAAACAAACTGTTTAAGAGTTTGTGGTGCTAGATTGTGAATGGTCTTATAAAATAAACCAGCACTGGCCATAAACAGAACATTTTCAAATGTCAAACGATTATGCTTTTTCTTTTTTTTTTTTTTTTTAAATAGCATGTTAATGATGCCTGAATTAAAAAATGAAAGTGTACCTTGAAGAGCTCGATACAATTGTCCATGAGAAACAGCACCAGGGTTTCGCTTTGGAATCGAGTCAGTTCAAGATTCTGGACAATTGCTCTCTGAAAGGTGCGGCAGACCAAGGCCCTGTTATCAGTCTGGAAGGAAACACACCAGAAAGTCAACAATAGATTCAAACACATTGACCACTAGTCCAAAATAAAGGAACACTTGAATCTAAGAAAGCAGTTCAACAATGTACAACATGGGCTGATTAGGTGAAAAAAGGACCTGTTTCTGAAGACGGCAAGCATCTGGGTGAGCTGCTGTGGACATAAAGGCCAGTAGTCTCCGGAGTTCATCTGTCACGCTCGTCTCCAGCAGTCGAAAACACAACTGAGATGCTTTGATGGCATCCTGCAGCTTCCCTTCATCTGGAAAGAAACAAGATGTCGTCAAGAATCTCTACGAGATACGAAATACTGACCTTAATGACAGGAAAATGGATTAAAACCTTATCAAGTCTCACCCAGCGAATTCACAATTGCAGCGTGTATGTCCAGATGGCGTCCTGAGAGAAGCGGAGCTTTTTCCTGTCCGCTGTAGTACTTGGCAATGGTGTCAAAGAGTAGTCTCTTTTGGCTTGCCATCTGCTCTGCCTGGTCGTCTTCTGAAAAGGCGTCGCCGACTTGTAGGCTGAGCTGTTCCCCTGCGACCACGATCAGCTGGTCGGGAAAGAGCTCCAAGCATTCTGCTGCTGCCGACAGCCACCCGTCCAACCTGAAAACAAAGGGTGATGAACAGCATCAGTTTACATAATTCTAGTTTTATGTCCATTGTGCAAAAAAGCTTGAAGTATTAAATCAGAGCACTGACTTGGGCAGATGAAGGGTGTTGGGCAGCTCTCTCTCCAGGCATGTGTTAGAGATAACCAGGTCCTGGGTGGCCAGAGGAGCTCTGCCGACCTGGAGCTGACCCCTGGCAGGAGAGGTCAGGATGCAGTCCAGCATGGGCAATTCTACTATCTGCAGCAGCTGCAGCAGCGTCTGCTGCTTCCAAACCTCATCCACCACTAGGGAAGGAGAAAATAAAGTGTCATGGACTATTGTTCCCCACTATACTGGCAAATACTGACAGATTATCTCAGACTTACCAGCTTTAGACAGAAAGGTGGAAGTAGAGGGGGTTGTGTTTAAAGCTGGAGACAAGGTTGGTCGCAGGTTGATGTTCCTCAGCAGCCTCTCAACCCTTCTGTCTGATGGTCCGACAGCGAGAGGATTAGAGATGGTCCTCAGTTCATTCAGCCTCCTGAAACAACAGGAAGTATTATGGCGATTAATAAGCAGTGAGCTGAACCTTGATATAAAAAGGTGATAATATCTTGGGTGTGACTATTAGTGTTTAAAACCAACCTGGAGCTCTTCTTCCTCTTAAGCCCATGCTCCTCTGGTGTCATGTTTTCTGTGTCACTATTGCACTCCTTCATAGCAGAATTGGGTGACACTTTATATTCCAGAAAACGGTAAAGGCTGCAGCTGCTGTCCTCGAAGGTCGACTCCTTGTCTCTGCAAAACAGCTTCGTACCGACCGGTTCGAACACCTTAGCCTCCATCAGAGCCTGGCAGAGACGAGCAGCTTTGAGGCGAGACACTTCGCTGGTGCAAAACACCACATTCTGCATCAGATAGCTGAGGACGGCGTCCACAGCGTCTGAGCCCGTGAAGCATTCGGCGTGAACGCGCAGATGCCTTCTGCAGCGGCGCACCTCCACCTGGGTTTGCAGGGCCCGAATGATGTTGTGCCACAGCTGGGTGGCGCCGAAGGGCCCCGAGAAACCTGTTAGGAGACACAGGATTTAGAGGGAAAGGGGTCAAAACACGCTGAATCCCAGTGCTAAAATGTTATATATTTATATAATTATTATTTATAATATAAATATAATATTTATCTATTGCTGCTGCTATATTTATAATGTTTATAATGATGATTATATTTTACTTCATTATTGATATTTAATTGATTGATTGATCGATTGTCTATTATACAGGGATGAGAGAGTAACAAACAGGAACAAAGAATCTCACTGCCATGTCAATGTGTATGTGATCAATAAACTAAACTTGACTTGAACTTGATGGACTTCATACAGGTCCAATTATAAACAAAAGATGGACCTGTAAATTTTTAAAAATGATTAATTCACATTCATAATATTTATTTTTTGGGAAAACCATACTTTTATTTGGTACCTTTCAAACAGCTCTGTTGATATATATGTATATATTTAATTATACGTCTAAAAATGTTATCAATATGACCTTTAACAGTATAGTTGACGCTGGCATATTCATCATTTCACTGGAAACAAGTAGTGTTAGTGGAATATAACTACATACAGATTACAATATAACGATATGATATGATACGATACAATACAATACAATTTTATTGTCAGTTTGCACTGGAATTCATTTTGCATCCATAGGCAGCTCAGTTTGAGAAAAAGTACACATACAATAGACATACTGTTACCATAGACAAGACAAGTAACACCCATCAGACAAAAAAACAAAACACATCACATTATTCATACATAACCCGTTACAAAATGACCATCTGTCCTCTGGATTTACATGTCTTTAGCAGCACATTAATTATTATTTAGCAACCAGATGGACTGACAAAAGCGCTCTTTAGCCTGATGCAGGTTAAATGTAGGGACTCTGAATCGCCTCTTGGAGGACAGAAGTTGATATTGCCCATTTAAAACATGTAAGGGATTAGAAGAGTTGCTGTTGGCAAGTCTGAGCATACTCTTGTTTGTGAGCTGCTTGAAAGGAGGCTGTCACAGGTTGGCCAATGATCTTCGCACAGATTTTGATTTGGCTATAAAGTTTAGTTTTACAGATAGACTACTGAGCCAGGCTGTGCTGCTGTACAATAGGACACTCTGAATCACTGGACTGAAAAATAGGAAAATAATCTGGTTACTGGCTCCAAATTATCTGATCATTGCTACTTTACATTTCCATTTCACTAAATTTCACAGGGAAATATTGTACTTTTCTGGAATACATTGATCTGACAGCTATTGTTTTGTAGTTAATTCACAAATTTAGTACTTTATTGAACATATAAAACCTTGTTTAATATAGATTAAACTATCCACTGTTATGTAATGTAGCTACACGTCGACCAGCTGCAACAGTAAAACTCTGCTTACACATCAATCACCTGTAATAACAATCTTATAACTACTTTTTACCTACTTTTTTATAAGACCGTGAAGCACTCATTCACTTGTTTCTCCACTATTCATTAATTTACAAGGCTGTGCTTTGTTTGTGTAGTTGTATTTATATATAAGGTGAGATTAGATAACTTTATACTTATTTAGCTTTAATACTCAGGTCTTACCGTTCTGTGTATTATCACGAAAACTCCTCGTTTGGCTGTTCAACCTTCTGAAGCGAGGAGTCAAATCTACCGCCATCATGAGCTCTCCCCATGTGACGTCATCATCCTTCTTCTTCTTCTGCTTTGCATTTTAAGGCGGATTGCAATACCAACTTTTTTGGTGCATACCGCCACCTACCGTACTGGAGTATGTAGGACGGGATCTAATTTACCATAGTCAGAATAAAAAATAAAATAAAATAAAATAAAATAAAATAAAATAAAATAAAATAATGTAAAATAAATAAAATAAATAAAATGAATGAATGAATAAATGAATGAATAAATAAATAAATGTGAGCCCTTTCATATTTATATCTTAAAAATAGCTTTGGTCATGTTTTTTTTTTCTTTTTAAGAAAAAAATATATTAAAAGTAAAATGACACACAAAAGAACAATTTGACACCATAGTCAGAATAAAATTAAAAATGACCATAGTCAGAATAAAATTCAGATTTTTATTGCATTATGTTACACCCTGTCTTTGTCATGTAACACACTTCAAAGGTAATGGTAGTGCAGTAAAATAATGCTGTTTGAAAATGATGCTGAATTTGCATTAGATAAGATAATCCTTAATTAGTCCAACATAAGGGACATTTACAGTGCTACAAGGGCAGTGCAACATGAAGAGGCATCAGGCACCAACAAAACAATATATAATAAATACATTTGGTTCCAAATTAGTCGTCAATTCTATTAGGAGAGGCAGTATGTAGATATGTGGCAGCATGAACGTAACGGATTGTTTATCCTATAGTATAGCATATTGCACCAGCAGCGTCCTCCTTCCCTTGTTGGTACATTACATAATCCCAGGCAGTATTTATGTGTAGGTTGGTAAACTTCAAATCCTTTTGACACAGTTCCCTATGGCAGCTACGTTTTTTCAGTATCATTTAATTTGATCCTGAATTCCTTTCTAATACAAACACAATATTTCATTTAGCAAAAAGACACCAATGTAGAGCCAACAATTTTAGGTGTGCACCCAAAATATATGAATCCCAGATTCAAAATATAAATATGGTATTGCACAATTGTTTGCAGACTTTCTTCTTCAAGTCTTGGAAATCCCCTTTTCTTTCTCACACCTGCACACGTCTGATCTTGCGTGTACGCTTGGTTTTGACGTTGGTTTGGATCATCTCTGGGGGGAAAAATGAAATAAAACAAATAATTAAATAAAGCGTGTTTCAGGATTACTATTCAAGGAAGTTACAGTTTATTATAGCTGAGAGAGTTGTATTTTCTCTGTAACGCTTCACTTTAAAGGGCCATAAATTCGTCATCATTTCCTAGGAAGCAGTTCTTTTCACAGAAATTAATTGTTATATATTGTATGTGTTTGATGCACATATTTGTTTCATAGAATTTCTTATTCTTGTTTTTATTATTATTTATATTTCCTCTACATATATTGTGTTATAATTGTAGCATTATGTACATACTTTACATGCCACTTAATCCTTTATTTCTATTTTCTTACATTTCTTTATGCTTTACATAAGAGCAACTGTAGCGTCCAAATTTCCCCACGAGGATCAATAAAGTATTTCTGATTCTGAACTGCTCTAAAACTCAACACAACAAACTAAACTGTCTCTATTTTCCATGACATGTATTATTTCTAGAAAATCCTCTTGTTATTATTGAACCCATAAAATAAAGCGTTACCATTTTTTCTCATCACAGCATTAAAAACATGAGTCAACCTGCAAAGTCCAGCTGGTAGGCGTGTCCCTTCACTTTGAAGGTCATGGTGCCGTTGGTGTCTTGCTGGTACTTCTTCTCGATGTCATCGCTGGTTACTGAGCATTCGGTTGAAGTGTGATGCTGCAGAAACCATTCAAATCATCACAGTTTATCTTTGTACTCATATTTAAAAAGTCAAATAAAAGTTGCTTAGCTAAATGTTACCAGATAACTGACCCTGTGTTTGAACTCGTGCCAAGCTCCACTGTCTCCCTCAAACTGCCACTGAGGTTTGTTCACAGAAAGATGCTGAAGGGCTGCGGTTGCTTGAGTAACTCTGTAATTGCCAAAATCAAATTCTGGATTAATTTTAAAAGGAACAGTTTTGGGAAACGCACTTATTCACTTTCTTCAACGAACAAAATCCAAACTCACCCTGCTCCTCCTGCTGGCTGTTGCCGGTACAGAGGTCGACGAGTAACTCTCCTCTTTCTCTTTGCAGTCACCTGTCGCATATCTAACAAACAACATAAAGAAAACTAGAATTACCACCTCCTGGTTGTATGCCTCTGCCAACCAGTCAAGTTGCAGTTTACATCCATGTCTGTCCAAAATGTCATCACTTCATCATTTTATACTTTTAGACATTTGTGTGAAATTGTCATAATTAGCGTATGAATTCTTGAGTTATGGCCAAAAACGTGTTTTCCAACAGATCATCCTTGAGTTCAAATGGATGTTTGTGTCAAATTTGAAGAAATTCGCTCCAGGCATTCCTGATATGGTGCTTTTCACGAGAATGGTCCAGACGAACATACACAAATACGGACAACTCAAAAACATAATGCCGGCCACGGCTTTTGCTTGCACGGAGTCATAATAAAGCTATAGACCGTATATAAGAATTGGACACGGTCACTGTGACGTCACCAGTTGGTTTGTGGAATGCCGTTTTGAAGCCTCGAGTTTGCCATTTTGGCTGTCGCCATCTTGGTTTTTTTGGAACCAGAAGTCACAAGAGAGGGCGGAGCTAAGTACAACTGAACGCTGAATAAGACATTTTTAGGCGACCAAAAGGGTTATTATTACTTTTCATGAACTGAAAACACATTGTGCATGGGTCAAAGTTCTAAGACAAAAACACGGACAACTATCAGACTGGACAACGCTGTGGTAGCGACCTGTCAATCACAAGGTCGCCACACCCTAGAGCGTCCCCTGCTTTATGGTCTATTTGGCTCTAAATGGGACCATAATTTACTAAATGAACATCATGCTGTATTGAAGAAGACTTGAAACTATCGATTGAGACCATAAACTCATGTTTACAATGTTTACTGAGGCAATAAATCAAGAGAGAAGTAGGCTCATTTTCTCATAGACTTCTATACAATCAGACTTCTTTTTTGCAACCAGAGGAGTCGCCCCCTGCTGGCTGTTAGAAAGAATGCAAGTTTAAGGCATTGACTTCACTTTTCAACACCCCGGAGCTGCTCAGTGGTTGGTATCTGAGAAGAAACTAATTGTACAAGTGGAAGTATTGTGTGAATGGTTTGTGAGTATACTTCACCTTTGAATCTAATCTCAACGGTATCAGCACCGACGGTGAAAGTGTAAGAGCTGGTTGGGTTACTCTGGAACTTATTCTCTATGTCAGCGCTCTTCACAGGACTGGGGTTACCCTTCGAATCCTGTCCAGAAAAAAACAAAAACAATAGTCATTAACAAACTATCCAAGAAGATAAAAAAAAAGAAAAATATGTCACACTTGGTGTATTTTTGCAGCCAAAAAGAAAAGTCTATCTACCTTGTCTCCATACTTGATCCACTTACGACGCAGAGTGCAGTACCAGATCCACTCAGCTTTTCCATCATCCAGACGTCTTACTCTCAGACTCTTTCCATGCACTCTCATCCTGTTGAAATCTATATTCACCGCCCTACACAGAGAGACGGATGGCAACAGAGAGATAAATCAACTAGTTTCCGTGCGTCTGTGCTTAGATATTTGTGTTTTTAGCTCTTCTTACCCATACGGTGTATTGTAGATTTTAATGCTTTTGGTGTGGGGCAGCGAGTACTGGGCCTCGATAATGTGATCATTACCAACTTCCATCCAGCCGTTTCCATCATCCAGCTGCCACTGGTAGTATCGGCCATCAGTAAGCTTTGGATCTGGTTAAAAAAACAAAACAAAATGTTGACTTTTGGAATTACAGTGAAATAATAATCATAATTTTTCGTTAAGGGGCATTAAAGCTGCACTAATCCACAATTTGTTTATATCAATAATGGATCAAATGATAAAGTGTAATGTGAAAAGTGATGGTTGTAGTGACTCAAAATCACAAACATAAGAAAATAAAATAAAACTTTGTCGAAAAGGGAAATAATTTAAGGGAAATCAACAGATGAAGAATACCTTTGTCAGGACTAGCAGACATGTGCAGAGGAGACAGAAGAAGTAAAATAGAATTACAATAGTAGGCGAAAAATGTATATTATAAGCACATAGTATAATAAGTTCAGAAGTTTTGAGTGTAAAAGTTTTTGAAATTAAAATCAGAAATAACAACCATCCATTCAACCAGTGGTGGAAGAAGTACTCAGATGTTTTACTTAAGTAAAAGTAGCAATACCAATGTGTAGAAAAACTGTTTCAAGTAAAATTCCTGTTATTTAAGTAAAAAGTACAATGGTTTTAACATCAAAATATACTTATAGTACCAGAAATCACTAAGGGAACAGCAAAGTCCTCTCTTTATCTACATTAATAAATCATATTTTATTTGTTGATAATATTTTGTGTTATTAATCTGAATCTGCAAAGTAACTAAAATGAATGTAGTGGAGTAAAAGGTACCATATTTGCCTTTGAGATGTAGTGGAGTAGAAGTATAAAGTAGCCGAAAATGGAAAACACTCAAGCAAAGTACAAGTACCTCAAATGTATACTTAAGTACAGTACTTTACTTTACACCACTGCATTCAACCTCTTCTCTCTTCCTCACCAGCAGACGTTGATCGGTCTGGAGCCCTCCTGCTGTCACCAGAGCGCTCTCGTCCTTCTCTGGGGTGTGTCAGTTTACACTTGTCTCCGTAGCGACAGTTTCCTGTCAGGGCGTTCTTGCAGATGTGCAGGTAAGAGCACTTTGCACCATCCCGACAGCGACCGCTGTTGTAATACTTGCACGGCTCTTTCCCATAAAGCTGAAAATGAAAATATAGAGCCTGTAAGAAATTCCTAACCAAGAAATGGCTGAAAAATATTAAACATGCACCTTGTGTAGATGAATGGATTGACTTGGTTGGTATACAATATTTATGTAATGGAGAGAATGACTTTTAACTTGAGAACCCTGAAGGACACATTTTTGGAGAACTGGAGAAAATGGAAAGTGTACGTCTCAAACTTTAGACCTGATTTTGTGTAAGTAAGCATTAGAAACATACTAGTGTAATAAAAACCTCCCAACTGTCTATGATGTAAACAGTATATCGATCCAATTTTGTATTTATTCATTTTTTTAAATTTATTTGTATTTATTTTTAATTTATTTTTCCTATTCATTTATTTATTTTTCTTAATTATTTTTCTTAATTTTTCCTTTATTTTTTATTTATTTTCCAATTTGTTTTTATTTATTTTTCTCATTTATTTTTAGTTACTTTTCTACTTCATTCTTCTTTATTTTTCTTCTTATTCTCATTATTATTATTATTATTATTATTATTATTATTATTATTATTATTTTAATGCTCAAAAGGTCTCTGTGATCATGTGGTGTCAATTTTGTTTATGTAGTTTCTGTTCATTCTGTATCTCTAAAAATGTATATAGATAATTACAACAAAAAAGAAAGAAAATGAAAATATGGAAGATTTTTTAATTTTATTATCACTGGAGAGGTATAGTTATGGTATATAGTTATATTGTATGTATATAGTTGTGTCAGTAAACTCTCATCAGCATTTGGAAATGTGTAAAGACTGGGTTTAAGTGCGTAATTATGAACTAGATGCTGACTCTAACATCGTCTCTGTCCAGAAACAAACCTGACAATCAGTTTCTGTATCTGAAGTCCCTTCATCGTCCGACTCAGTGGCGTCAGATTCACTCTCAGAGGGTTTTTCCTCGTCAGACACTGGAAAAAACACACACACACACACACACACACACACACACACACACACACACACACACATCAAATGTTTACATGTCTGATGAACACATATTTATAATTCCTTACAGGGTGGACAATACTTTCCATTCAATATATGGATCGAGATATTTTAGATAACAGTGCACTTCTAACTTTGTGACAACATTTCTCTTTCCAAATGAAATAATGTTTAATGTAGCTTCTATTGGTGTATAGTGTTTTTATATAAATGTGTTTTAATGTGTCCTGTCTGCTGGATGTTATATGTTGTGTTTTAATGAACTCTTTTAATAGCGGTTTTTGCAAATGTGAAGACAAATCTCTATCTTTTGTACGTGAAAAGCAGACAATAAAATATGTTCTATCTCTCTATCCATCTTCTACCTAATAAAGAAAAATATTTATTATAGAATAATGCCTTTAAAAAAATAATATATATATATATATATAAATAAATATATATAAATATATATATTTATATATAAAAAAAATATTTTAATTTTT
>CAKAOI010012624.1:0-10006 GCA_916701655.1 Sebastiscus albofasciatus
CACACACACACACACACTGTGTTTGGTTTGTTTAGTTTAGTTATTTAGTTAGATTAATATTGTGTTTTAAACCTTTATTATCTTGTAAATAAATGATTGTGGAATATACATGCTGGTCTCTTTAATGTTGTACAAGAGTGAATAATGCCAACCTCTGCTATGTCAAGAACCTTCCTTCAACCTTTACTATCTATTTTGGTTATAGTTATTAATTTAATTATTAATCAACGTTCTAAATTGATAGTTTAGCATATAGAATGAGACTATATTAACGTTTTGGTCATTGGTCCCTGATTCCAGGGTGGTGCCCGTTTATTATTAATGTTTATTGATAATCTTTATTAATAATAATAATACTATTATTATTTATTAATTAATTTGCTAATAACCAAAACCTGTTCCAGCCAAATCCCTACAGTTGTTACGTAATGTTGTTACGTAACAATGCTACATTTTACATTGTTACGTTACGTTTTTACTAGGGCTGTCAATCAATTAAATTAATTAATCTCGATTAATCGAATGAGTGTTCAAACTTAATCGGGATTAATTGCAAATTAATCACACATTTTTCAAAATGTACCTTAAAGGGACAAATATGCTGCTTTATATAAATATATATATATATTTATTATTGTGAATCTATTAACAACACAAAACAATGACAGATATTGTCCAGAAACCCTCACAGGTACTGCATTTAGCATAAAACAATATGCTCCAATCAGAACATGGCAAACTGCAGCCCAACAGGCAACAACAGCTGTCAGTGTGTCAGTGTGCTAACTTGACTATGACTTGCCCCAAACTGCATGTGATTATCATAAAGTGGGCATGTCTGTAAAGGGGAGCCTCGTGGGTACCCATAGAACCCATTTACATTCACACATCTGGAGGTCAGAGGTCAAGGGACCCCTTTGGAAATGGCTATGACAGTTTTTCCTGGCCAAAATGTATCGTAAGTTTTGACGGTATTTAACCTCCTTCATGACCAGCTAGTATGACATCGTAGGTACCGATGGATTCATTAAGTTTTTTAGTTTCATATGATACCCGCTACAACCTCCGAAAATTCAGTTGCGTTAATGCCTTAAAGAAATTAGAGGCGTTAAAACAAATTTTCATTAACGCGTTATTATCATGTTAACTTCGTCAGCCCTAGTTGTTACGTTTTTTTAACTTAACCAAGTATTATAGTTGCCAAAACCTAACCATTCGTTTCACTTTAACCACTTGGCATTGTGTGTTTCTGCAAGTGTGATATGAGGCTGATATGAAACATAGTCATGAAAGGTATTTTTGGTTCAGAAACATTGGCATTCAACATATCCCGTGGTTTGCAGATACATACAATGCCAACATTAGTTTCCTGGTGAACTGGATGGTAAAATTATAGTATGTTAAGTAACCCTGTTTAATTCAAGTCTGAAAGACATAGTCTGCTTTTATATTTTCTTGAAAATAAATATCCTCCATAACTCAAATCCTTTCCTTCCCTATAAAGTCATTCCTATCTCAAAACAAAGCTGACATGATGCAATAAAAATGGTCTGTGTTGAGCTGAGGAACAACGCTGGCATGATTTTCTTCAGCGTTTCTCTCAGTGTTAAATGTCTTTAAGTGGCATCTCACAGTATATATTACATGACATTATTATATTAGAGGAATAGATAAATAATCAACTGTCATTTTGATCTGAAGTTTAGGTTCAGAAATGTGGTTTCACATAATAGATCTGAATGAGAAAACAGGTGTTTAGGATGCAGTGCACACTGTGAACATGGTTACGTAGTCAACAGTGCTATTAATTAATCAGTAGTAGTGTAAACGCCATGGAAGCAATTGGTTTGGTCTGTAGCTAGTGGGCAGGCAATCAACCCTCCTATAAAGGCTTCAGTTTATGCTGCATTACTTGTGCCTGTAATAACTGCACGTTGGAAGAACATGTGAAAGCAAATGGCAGAGGATCACAGCGCCATTCAGCTGAAATTAATTCACCCCGTTCCTCCTCATTAGTGGAAGCCAATCGCCCAAAAATCATAATTAAGATACACTGGCAATGAGAAGCTTGAAGTCCCGAGGATGGGGGAGGGATACTTGTCACGAAGGAGGGAGGTCTACTGGATTAATCTTCTTTGGCGAGTTTTGACAGCTCGGCAGAAAGTCGACTCCAAAACAAAGTCAAAGAAGCAGGCCTTGATATAGCATTCCAAGTTAAGTCTAGTTTATTTGTATGGTCCCATATGAAATATGACTCGAAGGGATTTACATGCTCAAAACATGAACCCAGCTCAAGGTCTCCAAGATAAAAAAAAAAGCTTTCAAAAGAAACCCCAGAGTGCATACTTCCATACTTCTCAGATGGCTAGAGCTGCGGTCGACTGAGGAGGGAAACTCTAATTACAAAAAAAAGATAGTTGTCGCAGAAAATTGGATTGTAATCCAACAAGAGGATTATCACAGGTCTAATGCTAATGCTGTAATCCAATATAAGACATCTAATAAAGTCAATTTGAGAAATATGTTCAGGAAAGGGAGTGATTACATTACATCCAATCACACACTGAAATCTGTTCTTCCCATTGCTCCAGGTCTGGGGGGGGGGGGACGTTTTAGTGGATTGAGAGTGTGTGTTTAAATAGATGGAGGTCATGGTGGGCAGCACCTTTGATCGTACACTCCCATATAATAATCCTCATTAAAAAAATAAAGTTTCCCAAAGATGGTGGAACCTTTTCTTCCCTCGAGGCTCTAAAGCCCGAGTTTGCTGATAAGAAGACATCATGATGTGGGCAGCAGCACAGATCCAGTGCGGAACATGCTGAAAGTGGTAGATAAGAGACATGGGGCACATAGACAGCACCAGACTGGCTCCGACCCATCTTCCGTCCTGAGGGGCAGGACTCTGCCTGCACTGGGCAGATGACAAGAGTACAAGCTAGCAAGTACATCTTAAAACCTGCAGCGTCCTGACCTACACGGACAAACTACAGATAGCCAAACTGCATCAGCTTTGAGACATGTGAGAAAATAGGCTGCTCAAAATAATGACAATAAATATAATAAGCAGAGACTTTGTGACTCCTAGACTTTCTAAATAGCTCATCCTTCATGGTGCATTAGCGCTGTTACGGCATTAACATGACAATGGGGATGACTGACATTGGGGGATGCAGTAATCTCTAAAATAGGGAGGAACCGATCTGACTTTTTCAGTCCCAATACCGATAGTGATACCTGGGCTTTGGGTATCGGCCGATACCGAGTACTGATCCGATACCAGTGTTTCATTAATAAACTGTATGCCTCACTGTGTGGAAGAGACTGGGATCATTCTGTTATGTGTAAGGCAACATCAGGCTGGACTTAAACATTGCTTTCCTAACTTTGTAAAACAAAATGTAACAAATAAATACATAGATAACATAACATCAATGTGTTGCTATGTTATGTATTATCAAAATAATAAATTGTACACCAACAACTTGGCAAAATCTTTGAAATTAACGGGAATTAAAATTCAGATGTGAACCTCTTTAATTAAAAGGAAGGAATTCAAATTCCAGTCTATAATAGAAACATAGAATTGCATTGAATAGAGTGGCCCCATTGTTACCGATATCCAATCCAGCTATTTTAGTCAGTATCGGCCCGATATCCGATCCAGTATCGGCGCATCCATATCTATAAACAGATTCTGCATTCATACGCAGAATCTGAAGGCAACAGGACAAGACTTTGGCATCGGAAGAGTTCTGGTTTCTGTTTGTAGTCTGAGTAGTATTGACCAGTCACGTTCAAGGAGGCTTTGGTTGAATGCAGGTAAAGGGTCAGAGTGGAGGGCAAAAGAGGCGGAACAAGTTGGCCAAAATGTAATCTGGGAACCCACCGGCTATCGTCTGACAAGAATTTAGCTTTTTATTGGTTTACAACTAGCTTGTAAACTGGCAACTGGTGAGACAGTCTGGTCGTACACGTCGTCTCTCAACTCAAACTCCAGTCTCACATTTAAAGTTGCTAATCGGACTGTAAACAGTGAGCAGCGCACGGAAGAGGAAGTCTTGGCCCGGATATCCGCTGGCTACACCGGAACCCCAGAAATATAGCCCTCTCCCCCCCAGAGGCTTATCCGTCGTCAGACCGATAGCCGATGGGTTCCGAGGTTTGGGATGCGGGGACTCTACTCGATGCACTTTCAAAATATTCAATGTACTTTGGATGTTAGTTCAGTGGAAGAAGCAACAGAAACGGTCAGACAATCAGATATATCCTGAACTTCAGGCCTTATTTAGAATTAAAAAGCAACAATTATAGCAACAACTGCTATGAGGAGAGAAGGCCACATTTTCTTTTTCAATTAATTAAATTTGATTATAATTCTTCTGCAATAACCACAAGGTCCATTGAGTATCTCTTATGGAGCTTTCCAAAAGGGACAACATGAAAGCTCCAGAGCAGCTACTAAATGGACCTTGTGGTGTATTCCATAAGTTGTAAAATGATGATACTCAGGCTGCGTCTGAAATCTCACACTGTCTCCTACAAAGTTACATTCCCATACAACTAAACTGCATTCTCAATTATGTTTGGAGGGAAACGTATTTCCCCCCAGATCACGGTCACACTTTTAAACACTTTTAAACACGTGGTTAACGTAAATTGAAACAAAACAAATACTTGGTTAGGTTTGGTAAAAATCACACTGGGGAAGAGTCAGGTGTTTGTTTGACCCATCCACCATCCCAACCCGGACTATCATTACAAACTTATTTGTGATATGTCAAAAACAAACGTAATCCACGACAAAACACATTTCCCTTGAAAAGTAATTCACAATGCAGTTTGGTTGTTTCCACCCAGAGCCGGGTTCTGGCCAAGGTTTCTACCCGCTACAGGGGACTGTTTTCTTGTCACTTCTGCTCATAGGGGATCTTTTGCCAGGTTTCTAAATGACAGAGTACGATCTAGACCTGTTCTATATGAAAAGCATCTTGACATAACTTCTGTTATGATTTGACACTATGTAAAAATACAAAATAAAAAAAATCGAAAATTGAATTTAATTGTATGGCAACGTCATTTTTAGGAGACTGCTGAATTGATATATGCGCTACATACTCAATATGTGTACTATCGTTCAACATACTTCTGTATGAATAAACAGTAGTATGTATCTCTTCAGACGCACTGAACTGTAATTACATGTCACTTCCTGAGAGCCTCCTTGCCGGTTGCAGACCCATAACCATGGTAACCCGTACCAACGTCATGTGACCAAACAATGATTTGTGAGAATCATGAAGTCTGAACTAATTTAAAAACTATATTACGCCTATAGCAAGGAAATTGGAAACAATTCAAGTGAAGCGTTATTAATGTTACAGAGCCGTCCGCCCTTGTCTGTTATGAACATTGTGGTTATTACTGCATTGCATTGTGGGGTATTTATGCCGGCTTAGTGTCCAGTGTTTGCATACTGTTAAATTTCACTGGAAATAGTATACAATTCACATACTATGGATTTCATTCTAAGGTTTGGGACATAATAAAGAATCTCACATATTGTTTTAGTCTACCAAATAACATGTTAGTGTGGAAGTAGGACATTTTAGACCTAGCCTCACACTGTATGCAGGCATTTGTGTGTGCTCAGCAGCCATTTTACATGTACAGTAATTATCTGCACTTAAACATCTGCATATAATATACCAACCCGAACTCATGAAAGACGTATAAATAGCACATAATTTTAAGGACAGGATAATGCATTTTAGGCTTTTCGCGTGTCATTTATACGCCTAGACACCATGAATCTTCTGCAGTTATATTGAGCCAACTAAACTACGGTAACGGCCGCAGGTAGGTTGAAGCAACAAAGCCACTTAGTTAGGTTTAGGAAAAACATCATGGTTGGGCTTAAAATACAAACGTAAACAACGTAACATAAGTTTGGAAAACGGGTCACAAACATCCCTAACTTAACTCAAAATAACTCAACAACACTTTGGGACACCAACAACGGTCTCCTGGTTGAAGTCCAGTGTTTGTTGGACCCATCCACCCCTCCTCCCCCCTGACATAAGCAGTCTTCTTTTTTATTAAACCTCACTTGCTCTGAGAGTAGCATGTTTACGCGGCCGCATTGCAGTCAATACAGACTACATGGCGTACCAATGACACGCCAAAAGCAACAAAGGCGTTGTTATTGCACACAAAATGACTTACAAATTACCGTGTTATTCATACTCCATGTGGTGAGACCGGGCTGAGTACACGCCAAACCATAAACCTAAAGCCATACAGACAAACATTGTAAACATGCACCGTCTGAGAGGAAACTCGTGCATCACAAACTCATGCATTAGAAACACACTATTTATGTTGATTAGCACTTTTTTTTATCAGTGTGTTGTGATTTACAACATTATTGTTGACTGTTGACTATCCGCCTGCATCCCCAGATCACAGCATTAAAGTTGTTAAGTCAAATGTTCCCAGAAAGATTGCAAAAACTTGTAAAATGAGATCCAGAAGGTGAAACCTACATTTTCATCACCCTGGTTGGATCTGTGAGGCAGGCGTCCTGCCGTGCACGTAGGGAGGAGAAAATTGAGTTTGACATGTAATGAATAAAATAAGCTCTATTGAAAAACTGAGAAATATGAGAGGTGCAAACAGTGTTTGTGTTCACATCATATATAGCATCTCAGAAGATTCCAAACTTTGTCAGCAACACACACACACACACACACACACACACACACACACACACACACACACACACACACACACACACACAAACACACACACAAACACACAAACACACAAACACACACACACTACAGAGAATTTGGATGCAGAAGAAGTCTACTGCGTCTCCTTTGGTGAGCTTTAGAAGAAAAGGGAACTTAGAGCAGCTTTAATGTACAACCTGACCTAGTTCAAACACTAACTGATATTCCATGTCAACTTCAGTCAAGCTAGGTTGAACTGTGACTCCATGCGAGAGAAGCAGAATTAATCAGTTTCTGCTTGCAGCAAGACCGCTGGCTGACGAGCAAATGCGACACAGGGATTTGTATTATTGATAAAACATTATCAGCATATTCCATTGATTTGGAATAAAAATAGAGGCACTCCACATCTCCAGTCCTGCTGAGCAGGCTTACCGTGCACAAGAAACATTTCTACTTCAAAGTGTGTAAGTGAATTCTACTGTTTCCTCATGTGGTTTGAGGGTTTCAACAGACAATAAATACCCCCGACTGAGCTTTACACTCATCTTTGTCATGGTGTTGACACTTTCTCAAGCAGCTACCTGAAGCTAGTCAAACCAACATCGAATGCTTTTAGCTCACAGTAGTTCTGGTGTAGAAACATAGTCTGTAAATGTTTCAGCTGGCAGGTATTGCAAGTGAATGCCAAGACTGATAAAGAACGGTTCCTTAGTGTCAGCGACCCTGGTTGTTCGGGCTAACAGAAGATGGAGTTTACCCATCTAGGACACGGCAAAACAACACTGATTGCTCCGAGCTACCACTGCCGCTAACCGCTTATATCGACTGCAAATTACATTGAGAGGACAAATACGTGAGTCACTGCTGATTGGTTGGGAATATAGCTATTCAGTCTGATTATGAGGTGAAATCCATCCAACTGTCCATAACGTAATTAATAATAATAATGCAATGTAATTGTTCATGTAGAAGGTGTCCGAAATTAACTTTTTGACTCACCGGCCAAGGGAACTGTTGGATGAAAAAAATCCACCAGCTAAGCCTATTTTTTACCAGCCAAAATATTAAATTGCCTTTTGTGTCACATATACATTTGTTTCAGTACATTTCATTGAGTTAATAAGGAATTATGTTGAATACAAAACTAAGAAAACATAATCAATAATTCATTTGCATGTTTGTTTTGATTCTGGTGTTAAAGCTGCAGTAGGCAGAATGTTTTTGGCATCATTGGGCAGAAATAATAATAACCTTTCAGCATATTGTAATTCAAGTGTTCTGAGAGAAAACTAAACTTCTGCTCCTCCTTATGGCTCTGTTTTCAGGCTTTAGAACATCTAGTCCATGATGGGAGACTTTGACCAATCACAGGTCATATCAGAGAGAGAGCGTTCCTATTGGCTGTTCATTCAATGGAGGCAGCTGTCAATCACTTGCAAACTCTGACTCTATTTCTCGCCTCAATTTTTTTCAGAAACATCCTGTAGTGTACTGTCTAGCTGTACATATTCATTACAGTAACAGAATATTGATTCATATTTGATCAGCGCTGTCTAGTTTGACAGCGCTGTCGAAGTTTGTCACTCACAAACTTCGATCAGAGTTTGTGAGTGATTGACAGCTGCTCAGAGACGACAAGGCTCCAGCTCGGCTCTGATTGGTTATTTTTCTCCGGTCTGTGAAATCTTATAGATGCCGTTAGGAGCACCAGAGGACACAGAGGCACATGATTTTTTTCAGATTACCTGTCTCATGCACTACTGTCAGGATATAGTGACCGTTTTATTAAAAAACATTTTTAATCATATTTACTTAATTTATACCCACTGCAGCTTTAACAATGCAGCTAAAAAATATATTTATATATATATATTTTATATGTGTAAAAACTAGCATTTGGTCAAGATTTTGTATAGGGCACCCAAAAAGCTAGAACCGGCCCTGCTAGACATGCGTCTAAGTTGGAGGAGCTGCTGGACAAGATGCTCCTGTCATGGGGAGGGGTGCAGCACGTTGCCTCGGACAAAATGTGAAGAAAAGATCTCATTGTAGGAATAAGCAAGTAAATAAGTCCTTATTCGTGACCTGTTTTCAGCTCCTCTCCAGGAACCATCACCTTAACGTGGTGGAGAGGTTTGCATGTCCCTATAACCCTGAGGGCTGTGTTGTCTGGAGCCTGGCGCTCCTTGTAGGGTCTCCCATGGCAGATTGGTCTCAGGTGGGGGGCCAGACTGAATGGTTCATAAACCCCAATGACAAAACGAGGCAGAGGAGAAGTTACCCGGCCCGGAGGAAGCCCGGGGCCCACGTCTGGAGCCAGGCCCAGACGGAGGGCCCGTCAGCGAGCGCCTGGTGGCCGGGCTTGCCATGGATGCCTTTTCTGGCATCTCTATGGAGGTTGGGGGCATTGAACTCGAGTGGCCAATGTTCAAAGCTTCCATTGCTGAAGCTGCAGCGGTGAGCTGTAGTCTAAAGGTCTTAGGTGCCTCAAGAAGTGGCAACCCTTGAATACCGTGGTGGACACAGGTGGTCAGGGAAGGCGTTTCCAGGTGCTAGAAAGGAGGGTTTGGCCGATAGTCGAACCTCAGATCAAAGAGGAACAATGCGGATTCCATCCTGGCCGTGGAACAACAGACCAGCTCTTCACTCTCGCATGATCCTGGAGGGGGCCTTGGAGTATGCCTATCCAGTCTAGATGTGTTTTGTGGACTTGGAGAAGGCGTATGACCGGGTCCCCCGGGAGATACTGTGGGGGGGTGTTGCCGTAGTATTGGGTGAGGGGGGCACTTCTTAGGGCCATCCAATCTCGTACGCCCAAGCGAGAGCTGTGTTCGGGTTCTCGGCAGTAAGTCGTACTCGTTTCTGGTGGGGGTTGGCCTCCGCCAGGGCTACGCTTTGTCACCAATCCTGTTTGTGATTTTCATGGACAGGATATCGAGGCGTAGTCGGGGGGAAGTGGGTTTGCAGTTTGGTGTGCTGAGGATCTCATCGCTGCTTTTCGCAGATGATGTGGTCCTGTTGGCATCATTGGTCTGTGATCTCCAGCACTCACTGGATCGGTTCACAGCCGAGTGTGAAGCAGCCGGGATGATGATCAGTACCTCTAAATCTGAGGCCATGGTTCTGAGCAGGAAACCGATGGATTGCCTACTCTGGGTAGGGAATGAGTCCTCACCCCCAAGTGAAGGAGTTCAAGTACCTCAGGGTCTTGTTTATGAGTGAGGGGACTATGGAACGTGAGATTGGCCGGAGAATCGGAGCAGCGGGGG
>CAKAOI010012624.1:10026-21222 GCA_916701655.1 Sebastiscus albofasciatus
TTGCATTCACTTTCACTTTACCGCACCATTGTGACGAACGGAGAGCTGAGCCGGAAGGCAAAGCTCTCGATCTACCAGTCATCTTCATTCCTACTTGACCGAAAGAACTAGATCGCCGTTCAAGCGGCCAAAATGGGTTTTCTCAGGAGGGTGGCTGGCATCTAGAGATAGGGTGAGAAGCTCAGTCATCCGTGAGGGACTCGGAGTAGAGCCGCTGCTTCTTTGCGTCGAAAGGAGCCAGTTGAGGTGGTTCGGGCATCTAGCTGGGAGGAGGCCACGGGGAAGACCTAGGACTAGGTGGAGAGATTATATCTCCACACTGGCCTGGGAACGTCTCGGGATCCCCCAGTCAGAGCTGGTTAATGTGGCCCGGGAAAGGGAAGTCTGGGATCCTCTGCTGGAACTGTTGCCCTCGTGACCCGACTCCGGATAAGAGGTTGAAGATGAGTGAGTGAATGAGAGATGTTTTGAGCTGTTGTGGAGTTTTGTAGCGTTATCGCTAGAGTTAACGCTCGCTAACTGTAATGTTATCGGTTCACACACACTGTACACACACTGCACACACACTGCACTGCTACATTCTCAGCTGTAACGTTGTCTCACTCGGTGTGTGTAAGTGTGTGTGTGTGTTTGTGTGTGTGTGTGTGTGTGTGTCAAACTCCAACACAGAGAGCAGAGGACAGAAGTAATTGACCCCAGAACGCAGTAGAGACCCTCAGTGTAACCAAGCTTATAGTTCTTTATGATATGACGATTTTGATACAAAATGTTTACCCGCCAGTGTGGCAGACAGCCTTTCAAAATTTACTCACCAATTGGAAAATTGACCCGCATTTAGAGGTTGGCGGGTGTTCATTTTGGACCCTGCATGTAGGTGAACTATAACTGAGGACAGCCGGGGAAATTTATTTTGTTTATCTTTAGCTCAGTTTCTACTCAGAGACGGCCTGTGAGAATGTTAGCCCTCTTCTCAGTGGATGCAGAGAAAACATGAACGTGCAGTTATCTCTAGTAGATTAGATTACTGTGATGTTCTCCCCACTGTTCTCTCTCAAAAGACTGGCTGATGAGTAAATTCAGAATGCCACAGTTTAACAGGAAGGAAAATCATATATCTGTGGATGTCAACCTGGCCTCAGATCATTGCATTGGTTGCCAGGTAATCACCAGCAGCGACAGCGTGTGGCTGCTACTGTTTTCACCCTGAGCGTCTGTGTGTGAGTCATCACGGCAAC
Organism: Sebastiscus albofasciatus; assembly: GCA_916701655.1. Taxonomy (NCBI): domain Eukaryota; kingdom Metazoa; phylum Chordata; class Actinopteri; order Perciformes; family Sebastidae; genus Sebastiscus; species Sebastiscus albofasciatus. The sequence goes on from CAKAOI010012624.1 coordinate 11,262, forward strand.
AGGTGATCCTGGAGACTCCTACTGTAGCAGGAACTACCACAGAGGACGTGTTGAGTACTTTGCCAGGTGTTTATACTGTCTGTCTGTCCATCTGTCCGTCCGTCCGTCTGTCCCTGTGTCCGTCTGTTCGTCTGTCCATCTGTCCCTGTGTCCGTCTGTCCGTCTGTCCCTGTGTCCGTCTGTCCGTCCGTGGACAGACTTTGTCACAACTGTGCAAGATGCAGTCACAGAACTTTACAGGTGTGTAGTTGAGATCAAAATGAAGTGCAAAGATGGGTGTGGTCCGAGTAAAGGCTCCGGAAGGGGTAGGAAGTGGGAAAGGGGTCACTGCCCCCCCCCAGCTTCCTACCCCCCTACTTCCCTACACTTTACCATCAAAACATGCTCTCTAGTTTTATAATTGAACAAAACTGAACTTATTGTCGTAATAGAATTTCTATCTCACGGTTGTACGCCTACGCCAACCAGTGAAGTGTCACTTAACATCCATGTCTGTCCGAAATGTCATCACTTCATCATTTTTTCCTGTTAGACATTTGTGTGAAACTGTCATAATTAGCCTATGAATTCTTGAGTTATGGCGTTAATTTGTGAGGTCACAGTGACACTGACTTTTGACCACCAAAATCTAATCAGTTCATCCTTGGGTCCATACTTGTCAACCCTCCCGATTTTCCTTTTCGTTATCTCAACCTGTTTCTGGCGCTATACAACGTCTATAATCCCAACTGTTTCCACCCGGACAACAATACAGCTAGAACAAATGTAGTTTCCCGGTGGAAGAGAGCTTTCTAAGCTCGCGGCTGATGCTGGCTCGGAGGCATGAAAAGCCCTGCATGGCTGTGCACCACAGGAACACTATTTTCAGAACGGCTGAAAGAAATACAGTCATAGATCTTCTGGTACAGGATCGTTGGGTGTTCAGAGAGTCACGTCCAAAATCTGTGAAGATGCTTCCAGTTTCTCTGATCCAAGTTGTCGGTAAACTCTGCATTACATTCATTAAATGTGGATTAGACATGCACCAATGTTATCACAGTTTAAAAGCAAACTAAAAGCTTCATTTTTCTGTTACACATTTGATCAACTTTGTTTTCTGGTTGATGTGTTCTATTATTGCATTTGGTTGTTTTAATTAGCATAAAAAAGCACAAGCACGGTACTTTTCTTTGAGTTTCTGTGAAGTTGTTACCTTGAAACTAAATGGAAGTTAAGACATTCTTTTCCACTCAATGGATTGAAAGTGGAATACTTAGGCTGCTGCTACTTTTCCTGTCTTTTATTCAAAATCTCTCTATTTCCCCACATGTCTCTGGGGCCCAGTTGCCAGTTCAGCACCACGGGGGATCTACCCTGGTCAATCCCTGCTTCCTGACTGTGAGGATAACATCCTGAAAACACTCTCATCTCCACTCCGAGCATTCCTTTGCAGCACTCTTCTGCAACAAACTCCTAGCTTTATAATTCTGATTTTATACTTGTATCAATAAAGGTTTGTTGAAGTATTATTTTATTGAATATTGCACAGTTAAAAAAAAAACAGCATGACCATAATTAATTGTGATTAATTGCAAATTAAGTATTTAACCCTCTTATCAACATGGGAGTGGACAAATATGCTGCTTTATGTAAATGTATGTATATATTTATTATTGTAAATCAATTAACAGAAACCCTCACAGGTACTGCAATTAGCATTAAACAATATGCTCCAATCATAACATGGCAAACTGCAGCCCACTGAAGCCATATATTAGGGGGTGGGCGATATATCGAATATAGTCGATGTATCGCGGCTTGTCCCATGTGCGGTATATAAAATGACTATATCGCGAACATCGACTACAAATTGTCATGTAATGTTTTTAAGCCACCGCTATGGCATGAGATTCGCTTTGGCATTTCCTTCTCTCCCTCCGGCTCCCTCTCACAGACACAGATACACACGTCACAGACTCCGCCTCCATCCAGACCTCTCTCCTGGGCGAGTGTGTGACGTATTCGGCCGGCGTGTTTTTGTTCATGGAGGGAAGCAGCGGAGAGAGAAGGAGCCCGGAGCCCGGAGCCCGGAGCCCGGAGAAAGCAAAAGAACTGAAGCTGCAAAGCGAGTACGGTAGCGAGAACACGACCAAAGCAATCAGAACCAGCCCAGACTCTGACTCTGGCTTCCTCGCTTTCCAAGCAATCCCATATGACCAAAAAAAGTGCAAAATACAAAGAAATCACGGCCGCTGTAAACCACAAATCACAACGCTGGTCAGCTTAGTTGAAAAGCCTGGATTCAAAAGACTCATTAAGACACTTGATCCAAAATATGAACGTCCAGCTAACAGAACCAAAGCCGTGAGCCCGAAGAAGTGGACCAGGCAGGTTTGGCCACACAGTAGGCTGCACGTGATGGTGAGTCTTTCTACACTAGTGGGAAAATAATCATTTTTATTATCAGCAATGTTATAACAGCTTAATGGTAAACATAACAATAAGTTACTTTACCCTTATTACACTCCATTAAAAACGGTGTGTGTGTGTGTGTTATGTATTTATCAAAATATATAAAGCATGTATTGCCAGATAACTATTTGGTTAAAGTGGATACTGTTTTGTTAAATTTAACTTATGATTTCCCCCTTTTTGCATGCCAGATTAAAATAGTTCCAACAGAAACCACTAATGAATATAAACAAAAAGGTTTTAATGCAGACATACAGTGTGCAGCAGGGACTACAAGGATCATCACATTGGTGTGATTGTATGCAATTGTAAAGGGTTAAATCAAGCATTTATGAAGTGCTTAGAGGATATTTGAAAATATTGTGATATATATCGTGTATCGCGATATTGCCTAAAAATATCTCAATATTATTTTTAGGTCATATCGCCCAGCCCTAACATATATATATATTGCTCTTCAAGAAACCAAAAGTGAGTTCTTTCAACTCAATTCAGTGCTATAATGTGTCAACAGAAGTGAAAAATAAATTTCAGTGAGTGGAATGAGCACGGTGTCACAGAGGGGGTAAGCTGCATTCTTAACACCCTGCCGTTATTCACTCAGAAGACTTGCATTGACAATTACTGCTTCTTCTTGAGCTTAAACTCAGCAGTGCCTTTTACTGCAAATGTTCTACATCTATTCTGGGAAAAGTGACCTTTTCAATCTGTTGACCTTTCGAAGCATCGCGACAGCTGTGATGTGTTGACAGCTGACTTCAGTTTTGATTTTGGATTTGACAGAAGCGTGTTAGACAATATGTCTGAGCCAGTGATAGGGAGTCATCAGTTTTCATTAACTTTATTGCCGACTCCCGGGGGACAGAGCAGGACGGTGTAAATGTGCCACTCTAAAGATAGATGACAATGGGAGGCTGTGCTGAGCAACTCCAATACTGTAAAACACAGAGGCAACTAAAGTGAAGTGGGACAAAGGAAGATGCCAAAATTGGATTACAGTACTCTTGTTTTCTTGGTTTACTGCTTCCTGAAAACATGGTTTATGATGGTGATACTGCATGGAAGTGAAAGCCATATCACAATTAATTGTCACTAGGGCGGTCAATCAATTAAAATATTGAATCACGATTAATAGTTTGATTGTCCAGAGTTAATCGCGATTCATCACAAATTAATCACATTTTTCATCTGTTCTAAATTAACCTTAAAGGGAGATTTTCAAGTATTTAATCCTCTTATCAACATGGGAGTTGTAAATAAATTAACAACACAATGATGAACAACAATGACAGATATTGTCCAGAAACCCTCACAGGTACTGCATTTAGCATAAAACACTATGCTCCAATCATAACATGTCAAACTGCAGCCCAACAGGCAACAACAGCTGTCAGTGTGTCAGTGTGCTGACTTGACTATGACTTGCCTCAAACTGCACGTGATTATCATAAAGTGGGCATGTCTGTAAAGGGGAGACTCGTGGGTACCCAGAGAACCCATTTACATTCACTGATCTGGAGGTCAGAGATCAAGAGACCCCTTTGAACATGGACATGAGAGTTTTTCTCTCTAAAATGTAGTGTACGCTTGGAGTGTTATTTAACCTCCTTGGCGACAAGCTAGTATGACATGGTTGGTACCGATGGATTCCTTAGTTTTCCTATTTCCATTTGATACCAGTATCTTCACTCTTTAAAACTGAGCCCGCTACAACCTAAAAATTGCAAATTGCGTTAATGTATTAAAGAAATTAGTGGCGTTAAAACTAATTTGCATTAATGTGTTATTATTGCGTTAACTTTGAGTGCAAAAAATCCTCCATCCTTGCAGTGTATCAATTCTTTGTTTTCTCTATTTGCATTAGACTGGGCACTAAAGGTTAATTACATGTAACTGCTCGGTGGAACAATGCAGACTCAACTTTTGTATGAATCACCCCACACAAAGGAACAAGCACACTTTGACTGACAGTGATAGTATGCACTTTGGATTAGATGCGATGTTAAAGGTAAGGTTGTACCTCTTCAAATCATCATCATGGAATGTTCTATTTATTCTGGTCATATAATTGACCCGAACCATTCGGTTCAGGACGTTTGGTTTGGTCTGCAACATCCTTTCGGTTCGCCGTCACCGAAACAGCTGTTTATGTTTGCTACTCGCACGTGCGGAACAGAAACTCTGGAGCGTGAGTTTTACCCGGAAAGTTTTGGCAGCGCACCAGGAATGTTAGCAGCGCTGTAGCACCCAGTAGCTCATGATAGTGGAGCTAAACTGACAACGATTTGTGTCAAACTGTACGCCGACACTGTTCAACTGAAGTCGGGTTTATATGTGGACACTTGAAACATTTAATTAGGACGGCATCACCCGAATGTGTCGATCAGCGGAGCGAAACAAAAGCAGACTGGACGGAGAGTCCGTTCCCCCACAGCATTCAGACAGCCTCCCACTACAGATTCACACCGTGACAAAGTCATATCTAATGCTATAAGAGTGTTTATCACTGCATATATGACCACACTCCATCATAAACAATACAGAATTAATAATATCTAATGCTATAAAAGTGTTTATCGCTGCATATACGACCGCACTCCATCATAAACAATACAGAATTAATAATATCTAATGCTACAAGAGTGTTTATCACTGCATATATGACCACACTCCATCATAAACTATACAGAATTAATAATATCTAATGCTACAAGAGTGTTTATCACTGCATATATGACCACACTCCATCATAAACTATACAGAATTAAAGCATATTGTCAAAGTGCGTGAGCCTTCACGTGTGAATGTTAGTCTGTTGTGCCTGTCCTGTAGAAACTAGCATAAGCAGCAGTTGAGGATTGACCAACAGCCTTAAGATGGAACATTACATTTACATTACAGACATTTGTGATTTTATTTTTGTAATTTATTTGTTCTCATTGACAATATGTCAGTATTTGAGTGCCTTAACTGTTACAGTAAGAATTATGACCAATGAGCCACTGAGTGAGTGGGAGATAAAAATCTACTGTTTTTAGTAGTTCTGGTTGAGCTTATGCTTCAATGTATGGCCTTAGTTTATAATTTCATCAAATTTATATGAAAATAACAAAGCTCCATTTTTTTGCACTAACTACTGTAGAAGACTTATTCTTTCAGTTAAGATCTGTCAATGAAGAAGTGTTTATGTTCCTTATGTAAGCCATACTTTTGGTAAGGCAAACATTTGTTTACTTATTTTTGCCAAAAAAATGAAAAGCATGTTGAAATCAGAACATGACCTCCTCGCTGTGACATAAATGTACTGAACCAAACCGAAACCGTGATATGAACCCAACCGGGAACTTTGTGAACCGTTCCACCCTTAGTTCAAACCCAGTATTTCTGCACAGTTGCAGATTAAGATGAAACTACACTAATATCATTAATATTATACTATTTGTAGAATTTGATTACAGTGGTGGCTGTGTAGGATTGTTTCCAACTTGTGTGATCCAAATATTACTAATAACTCCAGAATGAAATTTATTGCAAAAAGATAGATGTAATCATTTCCAAAATTCACAACATCTATTTATGTAACTAAATATTCTTCTTCAATCCATATTTGTTGGCATTTAGCCTTTCAAAAATAACATTTTCACTGCCATCAAAAAGCTGTTTGCTCTCCCCCTTACCGAACACAAGGGGAGGCACGCACCTGTATTTACGGGGTGGTCTAGCAGCAATCTAACAGCAACATTACCTTTACAGTATATGATCACAATAACAAAAACATTAGGGCTGTCAATCAATTAAAATACTGAATACCTGTCAATAGTTAATCGCAATTAATGGCAAATTAGTCACACATTTTTTATTTGTTCAAAATGTACCTTTAAAGGAGATTTCTCAAGTATTTAATACACTTACGGGAGTGGGCAAATGTGCTGCTTTATGCAAATGTATGTCTATAGTTAATAAAAGATATCAATTAACAACACAAAAAAATGACAGATATTGATCCAGAAACCCTCACAGGTACTGCATTTAGCATAAAACAATATGCTCCAATCATAAGATGGCAAACTGCAGCCCAACAGTCGATCCCCCACAGCTGTCAGTGTGTCAGCGTGCTGACTCGACTATGACTTGCCCCAAACTGCATGTGATTATCATAAAGTGGGCATGTCTGTAAAGGGGAGACTCGTGGGTACCCAGAGAACCCATTCACTGATCTGGAGGTCAGAGATCAAGGGACCCCTTTGAAAATGGCTGTGCCAGTTTTTCCTCACCAAAATATAGTGTCAGTTTGGAACATTATTTAGCCTCCTTCGCCACATGTTAGTATGACATGGTTGGTACCAATGAATTCCGTAGGTTTTTGTAGTTTCATATGATACCAGTACCTTCGCATAGCCATCGGTGTGTGAATGAGTATTTAGATTAGATCCTGATGGGCAAAGTTGGCACCTTAGCAGCCTCTGCCATCAGTGTATGAATGTGTGTGTGAATGGGTGAATGCTGACATGTAGTGTAAAGCGCTTTGAGTGGTCGAAGACTAGAAAAGCGCTATATAAGTCCAAGTCCATTTACCATTTACTTTACTTACTATCTTTAAAACTGGGCCCTCTAAACATGCCTGACAGCCCTAACTCTGCTTTAATCCATATTTGTTGACATTTAGCCTTTCAAAAACAACATTTTCACTACAGTCAAAAAACTGTTTGCTCTCCCAGTTATCGTACACAAAGGGAGGCACACACCAGTATACTCTAGCAGCAATTTAACAGCACCATAAATTACCTTTACAGTATATAATCACAATAACAACAGGTTGATGACATAAAATATGACAGAAATTTGAGGTTTCATTCAAAAACTTCAGCAGCAGCTTCAAATGTAAAAATAATGACATTCAAAACAGCCCTAATTAAAGGGTTTAGCTAGAAGTAACACTGTGTAAGGGAATTTACTGGACTTACTGCCATGATTTAAATTATGATGTTGAGAAGCTCATATTATCAGCTTCAGTATATTCCTACCCAGCCTTACATAAAAGACTCATGTGAACTGAACTTCACTGGAGTGATTCCAGTCACACAAAGGAAGGCAGATATCGTGCCAACTTTAAAGTTCAATGCATGCGTGGGCCAGTGGCCAAAACAATCTGCCAAGGGGCTATCCTTCTCTGTCAGTGTACAGAGTAGCTGTGACAGGAAATAGCCTTGAGGGTAACTAAGCAAACAAAACACATCTTCAGACTTCTTCCCGCTCATCTTGATTCAGTAGTTCAACTCAGAGGTCAGTCATACATGGGGCTCAAACTCTCTGTGGGGCAGAGTAAGAGCATTCAAACCAAGTGAAAAATATTGTTCCAATGTTGAGCGAGTCATCAAGCGCTCACTTGGAAACAAATTGTTCTCTCTTGCATATATATTGTGCATTACACATACTGTAGGTCGGCCAACTACATTATTCATTGTGATATGCAGTATTTATCACACTCCAGATAACCTTGCGACAGTCTGTAAAGAGGACCGTAAAAGTCCCACTAACAGTGTACAGTACCTGTGACAGAAAGCTGAAAAAACTATATTTTGTGCCCTTGTACAATATCTAATCTCCCTGCTGGGCTGTTCAGTTGAGCTGCTATTTAAACGTGCTTATCAATCAAAGTCATCCCAATCATCCACAGAAACAGCAACATATAACTTAAAGTCAGCATGACTTGGTGACATTGGTGGTGGGCATGTGGTAGGTGATACAGATAAACTGATCGAAAATCAATTCATCTATTTATCACAATTTATTTTTACGATTTCCAAATTGATTTAATGACAGAATCGATATATTTGCTTCATGTGAGTTGATGCGGAGGTAAAAAGAAGTTAGTGCTTTTATTATTGTAGTCTGAGCAATGTGATATCATATCCGTTCGTATACGTCAACCGAAACAAACTGCAGCTGCCACAACGAGGAAGTAGAAAACTGTGGAGGTTCCCCATGGATACGACCTGCAGCCTCCCATGTTAAATCCAGCATGGTAAACACTACACATCCAGTAAACACATTGCAGGAAAAGCAGAGCTAGACATGATGGGAACGGGGAGAGCTAGCGGCGGACTTGGCAAAGTAAGCGTAAGTATACATGTGTGACTACGTCCGTTTTTCAAAATAAGGTGTTAGCAAAGGAAACTGTATATTCAAAATACATCTATGGAAATAAGATTGATGGATTATATTCACCAGAAGTATAAAACATTACATCTCCCTTATAAATTAAAAAGGAAAAAACACTAATTTGTGAGGGAAATGTCTTTATTCTTTGATTTTTGCAGTTGCTGGAAAAAAAAATAATAAATAATTGCTGACAATGACTGATATATTTGACTTCAGGACATGAAAATTCAACATTTGAATGTATTTCCATGGCGCCGTAGAGACAGGGCGACATGCCAGGAGCTCCGTACCTGTTTAGGTTATTTTAATGTTTTTTTTTAAAAGATTAATTTGTATTCTTAGGCCCGTTTTATGTTATTTTGTTAAGTTTTTCTAGTTTTATGTCTTGTGATAGTTTCAGGCTCTATAGTATCAGTTAAGTAAAGCAACGTCAAAGAATGGACAACGGCGACAATAACAACAACAATAACAAAGCCCCCAGGATCAGTTACAACAGAGAGACACTTCTGAACATCAGAGAGGGGAGCACTCACTACAGCCGGGACCTCTTCACTCCGGATCTAACTCTCTTTCCTGGACTGAGGAGGACAGACAGGCTAGCTGGGGTCCGACCGAAGTCCGGGTCCCAACAGAGAAAGAGAGGCCGGCGAGCTGGGGTCCTGGTTCGGCTGAGACGGCGCGCTCATCGCCCTCCACTCCCCACCATGTTACTGGCAAACGTGCAGTCTCTTGACAACAAGCTGTGCGAGCTACGGGCGCGGATATGCTTCCAGCCGGACATCAGAAACTGTAACGTTATCTGCCTCACGGAGACCTGGTTGTCAGCTGAGGTACCGGACCATGCCATTGAGCCCCCGGGTTTCACCGTCCATCGGGTGGACCGAGACCAGAAACTCTCCGGGAAAACAAGGGGCGGAGGGGTGTGTCTGATGGTTAACCAGACTTGGTGTGTCCAACAGAACATCAGGACCATCGGCACCTTCTGCTCCCCTGACTTGGAGCACCTCATGCTGCAGTGTCGGCCTTGTTGGCTCCCCAGGGAGTTTACATCGGTAACCATCGCCGGTGTTTATATACCCCCCCAGGCCGACACGGACAGAGCGCTCCGGGAGTTACACAGGGCAGTTAACGTGCAGGAGACCGCGCACCCGAGGACCGCACTCATTGTTGCGGGGGACTTCAACCGGGCCAATCTGAAGAACATTTCCCCAAAATTGTATCAACACATTGAATTCAACACACGGGGGGACAACACACTGGACCACTGCTACACACCCTTCCGCAACGGCTACAAAGCCCTCCCCCGCCCACCTTTCGGCAAATCGGATCACTCCTCCATCCTCCTTCT
>CAKAOI010012717.1:0-15313 GCA_916701655.1 Sebastiscus albofasciatus
ACTTAGGCTACAGACAGGAGAAGGTGAGACTTGTCTTCGAGCTGAGAGACTCACCTGACCCGTCTGTCCAAAACGCCAAGGTCCAAATTCGAACAGGAAGTGGGATGTAACTCAGGCAGTCGACCAGGCCATCAATCGTCTAAAACACCAGGAGATCGTTGGGCAGCTGCAGCAAGGCAGAGCCGGGTTTGGGTGGGGACCAGCACCCAAGATGTGGTCCAAAGCATCGAAGAAGGAAAGGAATGACCTAGTGATCTCTGAAGTCACAAAGATGGAAGAAGAGGGCTACAAAATCAGAGCGGTCAGCCAACAACAGCAAGGCAGATGGACAACCTGGGAGGCGGTGATAAACCGAACCATCACGTGGGCAGACATGTGGAAGATGCCCCAAGCAAGGCTGAGTTTCCTGATCAGGGCCACATATGACAACCTTCCCAGTCCCCGGAATCTTCACCTCTGGTATGGCACAGAAGAGACCTGCCAACTCTGCAACTCCATAGACCCCACCTTGCGGCACATCCTCTCTGGATGCAAGGCAGCGCTAACGCAGGGCCGGTACAGATGGCGCCACGACCGGGTGCTGCGTAAGCTAGCTGAAATCCTGGAGACACGCAGGCTGGAGGTAAACAAGGCCAGCCCAGTAACATATCAGCAGCTGATCCAGTTTGTTCGGCAAGGGGGCAAATGCCAGAGCAGCAGTGCAAGTGGGCGGTCTCTCCTGTGTCTTGGAGGCGAGTGGAATATGAGAGCTGACCTTGACCGGCAGTTAAAGTTCCCGCATGAAATAACACCAACATCCCTTCGGCCAGATATTGTGCTCCTGTCCACCTCTACAAGGACGGTTATCATGGCGGAGCTGACTGTCCCATGGGAAGAGGGGATGGAGGCTGCTTTCGAGAGGAAGAAGGAAAAGTACTCAGAGCTGGCAGCTGAGTGCACTCAAGCAGGATGGAGGGCGGTCACCCGTCCAGTAGAAGTCGGGTGCAGAGGCTATGTTGGAACATCCACCCAGCAGCTCCTGAGGTCCCTGGGGATCACAGGCTCCAAGCTGAGAAAAGCGCTCAAAGAACTTGCGGAGGAGGCTGAGCAAGGGAGCTTCTGGCTCCGTAGAAAGGACAAGGCGTGGGGAAAAGGAGGGTCCTAAGGCTGGCTGCAGGGGGCGGCAGGGAGACGTCCCTGTCGCTGCTCCACCACCTTGAGATGTTCCGGGATTAATGGAGCGAAACATCAGTGAAGGATGGCTCCCGGCTGACGACCCTGCAGCCGGCCCAATGGCACCGTCGGAGGTGTGACAGGCAGAAATGCCCAGCAGGTATAACCACCTGTGCTTCAATCGAAAGTTAACAGATAGTTTGTGTTATGTTAGTACCTGAGTTTAATATGTGAAGGAGAAAAAGGCAATTCCAGATTGTAGATGCATAAAGATGTAAGTTAAAATGAATTGATTTATTAATTGTAATTTGTATTATATTTGAGATTTATAATATCATCTGTTAATGTTTTCTTAATAGAAAAAATCCACCAACTGCCATCCAACTTCACACCTTGACTCTAATGACATAGAGGTCCTGCATTCCTCCACCTTCCTCCTGGTCAATGGCCTGTCTGTCCTGCTCCTGCTACCGAGCTACCCACAGAGTTGAGGAAAACCCTTTTTTGTGGCTTCACACAACCCACTAAACCATTTGACCAACCTGATCCAAAGGGATACAACACCTGGACAGACCTGATAAATGCCACTGACCAAAAGATGCAAACCTCAACCTGTCATTCAAATCCTGATCCCATCACCAAAACAAGAACCAAAGCAGAAATTGCACTAATCTCTCATGCCCAATCTGAGAGTTTCCCAGAGGAATTTCAGGCACTGAAATCTGGCAAAGAACTCCCCCCACATAGTCGTCTGTTGCCTCTCTCCCCTGAGTTTGATGAAACAATTGGAATCATAAGAGTGGGTGGCAGACTGAGACAAAGTAAAGACCTAGAACCTGATACCATCCATCCCATAGTGCTCGACCCTAAACATCCTCTAACACAACTGTTGATTAAAGATTATGACAAGCAACTCCTTCACCCAGGCCCTGACAGGGTATTTGCTGAAATACGCCATGCTTACTGGATCCTCCGGGGCAGACAAGCTGTCAAAAAACATCAGTGGGCATGTACTGAGTGCCGAAAATGGCGGGCAAAACCTGTCTATCCAAAAATGGCAGACCTACCTTCATCCAGGCTGAGGCTATGGAAACCCCCTTTCTGGTCTACAGGAGTAGACTGTTTTGGCCCCCTAAACATTAAATTGGGGCGCCGGGTAGAGAAACGATGGGGAATACTGTTCAAGTGCATGACCACCAGATGTTCCCATATAGAACTGCTAAACAGTCTTGATTCTGACAGTTTTCTTAAGTCCCTCAGGCATTTCATTGCACGTAGAGGACGCCCGTATGAGCTCCTTTCTGACTGTGGCACCAACTTCAAAGGAGGAGACAGAGAGCTGAGAGAAGCGTTCGCAGCCATGAATCCACAACTGAGAGAACAGCTAGGTAAATCCCAAATACGGTTTCACTTTAACCCTCCAAATGCCCCTCACTTTGGGGGAATGTGGGAAAGGGAAATCAGATCTATCAAAGCTGCTCTCAGGGTGACAGTGGGAAGCCAAACTGTTTTTGAGGAAGTCCTAAACATAGTCTTAGTGGAGATAGAAGGAATTCTAAATTCCAAACCAATCGGATATGCATCTGCCGACATAGCAGACCCTGACCCCATTACCCCAAATCTCCTTCTCATGGGGCGGCGAGATGCTTCTCTTCCACAGGCTGTCTATGCAGAGACCAACTTACTTGGACGGAGACGATGGAGGCACAGTCAAATACTAGCTGACCGGTTTTGGTCCTCCTTCATCAGAAACTACCTTCCCAACCTGCAGGTACGGAATAAATGGCAAAAGGACACCCAGAATCTTAAGGAAGGAACAGTAGTATTGATAATGGACCCCCAGCTACCTAGAGGACTATGGCCTGTAGGGAAAGTGTCACAAATCCTCCCAAGTCACGATGGAAGGACCCGAAAAGTGAAGGTCACAACGAAAGGGAAAGGATTTATTAGACCAGTAGCCCGATTGGTCATTCTCTCACCAGTTGAATCTGATTCCAATGACTAAACTTGCGATTTGTTTATTAAATTCAAATGTACCATTTGAAGGGGCAGCTGTTAAATCACAAGTCTCTAACCAACCTGCAGGCATGGTATAGAATGCACACTTGACTAAACCACTCCCCTTAGATTATATAAGTCTGCCCTCCAGGCCTGAACCCTCCCTTTTCCCTCCAAATAATTCCAGGCAGAACAAAGAGAGAGTGATGTGAGTTTAATATGGCTTTTGTACCTTTATAATTTATTTGGTTGAAATGAGATATATATTGTTTGAAAGTTAACAGATTGTTTGTGTTATGTTAGATACCTGAGTTTAATATGTGAAGGAGAAAAAGGCAATTCCAGATTGTGGATGCATAAAGATGTAAGTTAAAATGAATTGATTTATTAATTGTAATTTGTATTATATTTGAGATTTATAATATCATCTGTTAATGTTTTCTTAATAGAAAAAATCATCCACCAACTGCCATCCAACTTCACACCTTGACTCTAATAAATTGTTGGAACGGCTCCCTGGATCCTGTGTTTAAATGTGCACCACATCAGATGTTTTATGAACCAACGCCAAGCAACATAGCTTCTTCAGTTATGTTTTTAATGCTGATACACTGAAAACATTTCTGATGACATTATGTTGAAAATAATGCAACCTTATTGGTTATTTAATTGTGTTTGTGAGCTGAATACGTTTGATGCTCAGAAAAGAGTGTTAATGACAAAACGCCATGCAGTCATCAAAGTATTATATGAATGTTTAATTATGCACAGGTCTAATATTATTATGTAATTTGTTTAATTTCTCTACCGTTTGGCAGCAGTCACTGAATTTTCTCATTTATGGACGTGAACCTGACAGCAGCAGGTAGCCAGCAAAGAGAGGTCAACTTTCTCAACTGTATTATTATTACTTCTTCACTGAGTTTTAATAATGGTTTTCTAATCAAGAAGACCTCATGCTAACTTTGTGGAGACAGACCTGGGATCAGATCACACTGACAGACAGGACATTAGGGAAGCCTCAATACGGCGAACATACACGGTCAAAAGGACAAAGAACAAAAAAAAAATCCAGAAAAATAAGTTCCATATGAGGCTTGGAAGCTCCTCCCACTTCCTGTTTTTTTTCTAGCGAGGTCATCTGATTGGCTGATCTCCCTGTTCATCATCATTCTTCTCTTTTTGTTTTTTTTTCTTTTCGTTATTCCAGAAAGTTCCACAGGTACTGTACTGTAACCTGATTGGCTGCTGCTGAGTGACTGACAGTTGGTGTGGTATCAAAACTGACCAATGGGAAAACGGCCTTTTATTACCTGAGGCTGTGGTGACCAATGGGAGAAGGGTTCGCTCTAAATTAAATTTTTTCTCTCTTCATCTGCAAGATTAAAGAAAAACAAAGATTAATAGTCTGCAGGTTTGAGAGAGAGTGATGAGAATTATTATTGTTATTATTTAATGTCAAACAGTGAGATAAGATTAGCTGAACCACTGATGTGAGGAGCAAATGTTAGTCAAAGAAGTTTATATCAAACTGTTTAGTCATCAAATGCATGAAGTAAATATAAACTGTCTTCTTTCATAATAACATTTTGTCATTTTTGTGTCATGACAGACTTTCTGACTGTGGACGCTCAGATCCTCTCTGTGAAGTTGTGGCCTCAGCTCTGAAGTCCAACCCCTCCCATCTCAGAGAGCTGGACCTGAGAGTAAACCTCAACCTACAGGATTCAGGAGTGAGGCTGCTGTCTGCTGGACTGGAGAGTCCAAACTGTAGACTGGAGACTCTGAGGTCAGTTCACTGACTGTAGTTTATGTAGTTTGTACACACACGTTTTACACACTGGTTCTGCTCCAGATGGCTCTAGAGAGGGACTTTCACGTTTTCATGTCGGCCATCGTAGCTCTTCAACACGCTTGGCACACGGGAGAGTTGGTTGGTTGTAACCTCCTCACCTCACCGCTAGATACCACCAGATCCTACACGCTGGACCTTTAACCACAGACCTTATTTCAGGCATCTAACTAAAAACCCATTGACTTCCAGATGAGGGAACAGAAAGTGCTGTTATATAAGTGTCTGATATATTTGACTTCAGGACATCTCTGACTACATACATGCTGAAAATCTAAATTTTTTACTGGATTAATTTAGAGATTTTCCAAAGTAAAAGTCCCTAGAAGTGTATGATTCAACTTTTTCCCATGGTGTTAAAACAGTTAACGAAAATCACAGTAAATCGCAATATCGAATCACAATACTTAAAAATCACAATAAATGAGAATACATATTGAATCGTAATAGTATTGAATCAAGAGATAGTTGAATTGTCCCAGCCCTAGTAAACACCCATTTGATTTGTCGGACTCAGACTGCTGAATCTTCATATTAGTTTCAGTCTAACTTATGAAGTCATTTCTTACAGTGTAGTTGTGTTATGAAGGGACCACTTCACAGGAGGAATGATTACTGCCACCAATAACTCTTTTAATGTACATATGACATGTGGCTGTTGTTTACATACACACTTGAACAAATGTGGACCTTTCCTGTAAATGACATAATCCTGCTAAGCTCCCAGATACAGTGAGAAGAAGGCCATGTAATAAATGAAGTAATGTCAGTCAAATCAGGTCAATTTTATTTGTATGGCCCAAAATCACAAATCTCAGATTTGCCTCAGGGGGCTTTACAATCTGTACAGGATACGACACCCTCCGTCCTTGACAGTGCAACCCTCACATCGAATAAGGAAAAACTTAACCAAAAAAGAAACCTTTTAACAGGGAGAAAAAATGGAAGAAACTTCAGGAAGGGCAACAGAGGAGGGATCCCACTTCCAGGATGGACAAATGTGCAAAAGATGTTGTGTGTACAGAATAACATGACATAATGAAATTACAACATAGACAATCCATATGACAAAAATGAATACGTATAATGTGAATATAAGTGAAAAGGTGGATCCAGGAGGATGTTAAGCAGCTTCCAGGCGTCGCCAAACAGATAGAGCCAGAGCAACACAACCACCTCTCCACGCCAACCAGATGGAGCCTTAGCAACACGACCTCCTCTCAATGCCAGATTGCCAGATAATGAAGCCTAGTCTGATTGAGTATTGATCCTCTAATTCCAGACTTGACTGAGATCAGTAACATGTTATTGATGTGTGTTGACATGAATAGGTGTATGAATGTTGTGGTGACATTTGGATGATCCACAATAACACAATGACAAAGTCACTCTACTCATTTTAGGGAAAAGATCATTGATTAGGACAAAGTGATGTTGAGCTACACATTTAACACCTGAACACATCTGATTGGATTATAAAGCAGTTTTTATCTTCATCATTTATTCTTTATTCAGATTGAGGAGCTGCAGGTTGTCAGAGATCAGCTGTGCTTCTCTGGCCTCAGCTCTGAAGTCCAACCCCTCCCATCTGAGAGAGCTGGATCTGGGTCACAACAAGCTGCAGGATTCAGGAGTGAAGTTGCTGTGTGGCTTTCTGGAGAGTCCACACTGTAGACTGGAGACTCTGAGGTCAGTTCACTGACTCTCTGTTACTATTAGAGATCTTACATGTTTAATTAACAATTGAACCTGATTTATTTACAAACATAACTTATATCCATAAAGTTGTTAATGTCCTTTTCTTCATATTTTCAAGTTCTTGAACTAAATTCCATCTGCAGTCACAAAAGACTTGTGTTTCTTTAAGAAAGTGTAGAAAATGTCCACTGTTAGTTGTTAAAGTAAATGAATGTTTATCATTGTTGGTAAATGGTCACATCTGGATATAGAAGATCCTCTGAACTAAAATTCAGGGTTCCTATGCAGTATGGCGAAGTATGGATTTTGATTTTAGTAATTTCCAGGCCTGGGTGAGTTTGGAAAAAAGAAAAGAGAGAGTGGAAAAACATTTCTGTTTCCAGACTGTTGCCCCTATTCTGTTTTCTAAAATATAAAATTCAGAGTTTCTAAAATAAATAGATTATACAAGCAGAGTGTTTTTCGCGGTGTTTTGAGCAGCCGGTGAAGCCACAATGTTTACTACTGTGTGAGAGAGCGTGGGCCAGAGTGAGCTTGATGTCTTTGAAAGCAATTCAATTCAATTCAATTCAATTTATTTTTGTATAGCGTCAAATCACAACAGAAGTTATCTCAAGACGCTTTATAGAGCAGGTCTTAGACCGTACACCATAGCAACACAGGAAGTAGGCTCTGACTGAACGCACACTCCTACAGAGCTGCCTCTACGCCTGTACGTCACAGCCAGGGCCGGCGCCTCCATAGAGGCCAACTAGGCAACTGCCTAGGGCAGCACTTTGGCAGCCAAATGTGGGCCAACTATTCATCATGAGCAACATAACAATAATAATATAATAATAAAAAACAACCGGTAACTGCAGGCAGGCGGCACAGAGCAGAACGCTGCCTGTCAGACTGGGACAATCTAATACTTTACATATTGAGGGGGGGACGAGCGGCCTCTCCTAATTTGGACTGGTCCTCATTTTGGCTGAAATCTGATTCGCTCAGTAATTAACATCATGAACGTGATGAACTGTGACCAGTCTTCCAGCTAGCCGTTCTGGTTTTGATGCAGTGGTGACGTGCTGATACAAACTGAGGAGGTGTCATCCATGATGAAGAGTCTTGAAGGTCTTCATCATCATCATCACATTCTCTTTATACCACTAAAACTCTATTAGTGGTAAAATTAACAATTCCAAATGGGAACGAGAGCTGGATGGAAACTTTGAAGAGAATCGATTGACATCTCAACCATGGGGGAGAGGGGGGTGGGGGGAGGAGTAACTGTAGTCTTGTCACAGCATCCTCTGAACCCCGAGTCAGAAAAGTCAAATATGGTCTGAAAAATTTACAGAGAAGTGGAAAAGTCTGGAACTTTGAAATGTAAAATGTGTAGGAACCCTGAATGTTTGTTCTAAATTGATCAAGTTTACTTCATGAAGTAGAAATATTTCTCTGGGTTCTGATTGTTTCAATGTGTTTTCACAAATAATGTCTGATCATTGATATTGATCCTTCAGCACACACACATAGATGAAGACAGAGACCAGCAGTATGTTATTGATGTGTGTTGACATGAACAGGTGTATGAATGTTGTGGTGACATTTGGATGATGTCTGTAGAAGGCTGACATTATGATGATCCACAATAACACAATGACAAAGTCACTCTACTCATTTTAGGGAAAAGATCATTGATTAGGACCAGAGCCGGCCCTGGCGATAAGCGAACTAAGCGGCTGCTTAGGGCCCCCGCAGTTACCAGAGGCCACCCAAGAGTGCTTGAAATGTCCCACAAGAGAGCTTATAAAAGAGCCGGGCGGCCCTCTTCATCATTTATTCTTTATTTAAATTGAGGTGCTGCAGGTTGTCAGAGATCAGCTGTGCTTTTCTGGCCTCAGCTCTGAAGTCCAACCCCTCCCATCTGAGAGAGCTGGAGCTGAGCTTCAACGACCTGGAGGATTCAGGAGTGAAGTTGCTGTGTGGTTTTCTCGAGAGTCCACACTGTAGACTGGAGACTCTGAGGTCAGTAGAGGGTCGGAGTCGGTCCATGCTGGTTTCAGCAGTATTGTTGTGATGTGTTTCCTCCGTTAAGCTATGAGAGGAGAACGGTGACATACAGAGAGAGAGAGAGAACAGCCAGCCAATCAGATCAGCCAGAAGCTTGTTGTGATCATTTGTTAGAGTTGATGTGAAGAAGATGTTGTTGTTGTTGTGTTCATGTCTCCAGGAAATAAAGCTGGATTACAGCTGACAGCATCACAACATGTATAGAGACAGTGGTCCTCATTCATCAAACTCTCGTACCATCAAATCTGATCAGAAAGTTTTTGTTCTTTCATTGATCAGTTCATCTTTGTCACAGCTCTGAGATGAGTCTGACTGAAGCCTCAAATCACTGGCTGTTATTTCATAGAACCATGGTTACATTTAGTTACCATGATGTGGTCTACCCATAGAGCTATTAAAAGAGGGTAACGGGATGAGGGTGTGGAGGTTTAGTGTCTTTATTAACTCGTTCCAGTCACTAGGAGCAGCACACTGGAATGAGTGACGACCAGAGGAGGTGCAGACTTTAGGAATGACCATACTAATGAATTAGCTAGAAGATAAATTGCAGTTACTGTTGGAGCTATTGAGTAGTGAGCGGAGATATGGAGGTTGGTTCTGCCAGTGATAGTTTTGTAAATGAACTGTGTGCTGCATCAGTGACTGACAGCTGATGAAGGGAGTCTCTGTAAACACTGATTCATGACTTCTGTTCTCTTCTTCTCTCAACAGATGGAAGTGGTGATCTCTGTCAGAGTGAGTGATCAGAAAAGTGGATGTGTTGAGAGGATCAGCCATGTCCTGATGATCCACAGAGGTTCACCACCTGAACCTGCATCTTATTTTGTCGTTTTTTTTATTTATTCATATATTCTGAACCCAAAGTGCCTCTGCAGAATAGTTCAGTTTATGACAACATAACTGTAGATTAACATATTTAAATAGATCTCTCTGCTCTGCGTTGTGTTGCAGCTCCACTCTGTGGAACAATGGAGTTTTTCTGTTTATTTCCACATATTTCTAAATAACAGTAGAAGTTGATAAAGTTACCTCTCTAAACCCAATACCAGCCGTTTCTCATATTATAAAAGATAAATATTTGCTTGTAACAAACAGAAAGAATTAGATAAAACCTGAATTCAGTAGAGGCTTCAGTGAAGTTTCTCAACTGACTATAAACAGATTATGTCTGGATTTTGGTGGAAAGTCAACACCTTCATATTTTATTTAGTATATGATTGTGAGGGAGCTGCAACCCACCCCCCTCACTAAGATGAAAAAAGACACACGTGAATTGACTGTGTTAAGTTCGAGAAAACGGACTAATACAGGAAGTTCAGGTAACTATGTTGTGCTTTTATTTTGGGGAACTCTCTGATTGAGGCCTACTTCCAGGGGGAGTGTTTTCAGGGAGCACAAATGAACCTTCAGCCACAGGGTTGCATTCGAAAAGTCAAGTAATTACGTCCTAATGTCTTTTCCTAACCACTTTTCCTTGACCTCGATGGAAAACGTCATGAGGTCAAGGAAAGATGTAAAGGAGAATTCAAAAGGAGTTAGGAAAAGACAACAGCGGTGTTAGAAGAATCCGACTGCACTTTCACTAGGCTCCGTCATTATGATGCGGCGGTGGCGGATGTTAGTGACGAGGGTCTGCCGTGGTGAAACTACAATGTTCTGAAGATGGACTACAAAAGATGTGCTCCCCCCGTGTGTTTTTAAATAGGTCTTTCAGTGACAGACTCCTTCACCCGCGGTTTGTGAAAGAGCCTGCTGTAACACTTTACATCAACATATAATAAAGGTGATCTGACCTAACGTGGACAACTGGTGAAAAATATCACTCCATTACCAAGGTTGGAATTGAAATAAACAAGGAATATATGATAAATATTGAGTTAATTGTTGGAGTTATGGAGAAGAGGTTGGACCATATACTGTAAGTGTAGGCTGTACTTCTTCCAACTTCTTTTCGGACATGAAATATTTATTTATGTTGATTATTTGTTAATTGGTTGTTTACTGTTCATTTTATTAGTTATTCTTGTTTTGTGTTTTACTGAGGTATTTGTTACATGTTCAAAATAAATAATTAATTAAAAATAAGGTGAAATGAAATGGTTGTCACTGTCCACTCATATTAAACATGAATCCCAATTAGTGTATGAGCATATGAAAATAATATGCGAGATAAGCATATAGTTTGTTATTATGAACGGCCGAATGGTGCGTCGCTTTAAATGCTGCGGCCGTAAGGAATTGTGGGATGTTATTCTCTCATTTCCTTTCGTAAAGGATGGTCCAGTGTATCCTTTGTTAAAGGAGATAATAAAGGAAGCATTGAAGCTCCTTTGCTTAACATTTGGTGAATTCGAACAGCCCTCGTCATGGCTGCTACTGAGGTACTTCCGGGTCACTTCACTCCGTTAGGAACCTTCCTAAGTAAAAAGGACTATTCGAACGCAACCCAGGTCTCCAGCTGTTTTCAGTTCGCTTGTTGGGCTGAACCAAGTGCCAGGGAAGAGAGGGAGGTGGAGGGGTTTGTTTAAGTTAGTCCTCTCTTGATACTTCTTCCATTTATCCTGCATATTTTTCCTCCAAACTGCACAACTGGATTTGAACACAGCGAGGACAGCATCCTTTGACCCTGAAATCACACCTCTCCCAGCCTGGCTTCTTCCAACTTCAACAGATGGAATCACCAGTTAACAAAGGAACCCTTTTTTCTTCCATGGACTGGTAAAGTAACTGGGCCACCTTAACACAGCATCAGCACAGCTAGTGCACACAGTTACTGTAAGCAAGCCTGTTCAACTTTAACGTCTGTAAATGTCCATGTATTGATTTGATTTCATGTTATTCACTGAGTTTTACTGTTGTGCTATTATCTGTAGTCAGGATATTTGGGTAGCTGGCTTTGCCACATCTGATGTGTTTAGTTATTCTCCACAGACTAAAGGTCTTGCTTGCAGACTAACCATCCTCCTTTCTAACCCACCGCATTATCCCACACTTAGTACATGGCTGTGTTGAATACTCCATTCTGATTGGTCAGTCACGGCTTTCTGCGGTCTGTAATTTCTGTATAGCAGACCGTTGTTATGTATAACAGACCGTTGTTATGTATAACAGACCGCTGCTACGTATAACACACCGTTGCTATGTATAACAGACCGTTGCTACTCATGACAGACCGTTGTTATGTATAACAGACAGTTGCTATGTATAGCAGACCGTTGTTATGTATAACAGACCGTTGTTATGTATAGCAGACCATTGCTATGTATAACAGATCATTGCTATGTATAGCAGACCGTTGCTGTGTATAACACACCGTTGCTATGTATAACAGACCGTTGCTACTCATGACAGACCGTTGTTATGTATAACAGACAGTTGCTATGTATAGCAGACCGTTGTTATGTATATCAGACCGTTGTTATGTATAGCAGACCATTGCTATGTATAACAGACCATTGCTATGTATAGCAGACCGTTGCTGTGTATAGCAGACCGTTGCTATGTATAACAGACCATTGCTATGTATAAAAGACCGTTGCTATGGGCACAGTTCTGATGTCAGACTCTGGAGGACCGTTTATGTGTCAAAATATTAATTTCTTCAGTAAGTAGCCATGTAATAAGCGGGATAACGTACAGCTAGCAGGTCATTGTTGTGAAAGAATCCCCTTCAGGGCGATGAGAGACCCCGACTGCTATGTATAACAGACCGTTGCTACTCATGACAGACCGTTGTTATGTATAACAGACAGTTGCTATGTATAGCAGACCGTTGTTATGTATAACAGACCGTTGTTATGTATAGCAGACCATTGCTATGTATAACAGATCATTGCTATGTATAGCAGACCGTTGCTGTGTATAACACACCGTTGCTATGTATAACAGACCGTTGCTACTCATGACAGACCGTTGTTATGTATAACAGACAGTTGCTATGTATAGCAGACCGTTGTTATGTATATCAGACCGTTGTTATGTATAGCAGACCATTGCTATGTATAACAGACCATTGCTATGTATAGCAGACCGTTGCTGTGTATAGCAGACCGTTGCTATGTATAACAGACCATTGCTATGTATAAAAGACCGTTGCTATGGGCACAGTTCTGATGTCAGACTCTGGAGGACCGTTTATGTGTCAAAATATTGATTTCTTCAGTAAGTAGCCATGTAATAAGCGGGATAACGTACAGCTAGCAGGTCATTGTTGTGAAAGAATCCCCTTCAGGGCGATGAGAGACCCCGACGCGGAGTTTATGATCATGTTTATGATCACGTTTATGATCACGTACATGGGAGGCTGTGGCTCAGAGGGTGAGCAGGTTGTCCACCAATCGGAAGGTCGGTGGTTTGACATGTCGATGTGTCCTTGAGCAAGACACTTAACCCCAAATTGCTCCTGAAGGCATAGCCATCGGTGTGTGAATGAGTATTTAGATTATGGGCAAATAGATTGATGGGCAAAGTTGGTACCTTAGCAGCCTCTGTCATCAGTGTATGAATGTGTGTGTGAATGCTGACATGTAGTGTAAAGCGCTTTGAGTGGTCGGAAGAATAGAAAAGCACTATATAAATGCAAGTCCATTTACCATTTACATAAACTGTGAATTGGTTTTAAACACAAACATACATATTCAGAGAATCTCAAACCCCCACATCACAACCCTTTGTCCTGACTGAGCACATGTGCTCCGAAATACAAAAGAGACTATGTGGGGAGGTCCTGGCGGCCATCTTTGATTCAGCCATTTTGGTAGTTTTACAGTGCCAGCCATGTTGTTTGTAGGCCATGCAGACTTAGTCGCCATCTTGTCTCTGTCTCTCTCTCACACACTGTTTGTTTAGTTTAGTTATTTAGTTGCATTAAATATTGTATGTTTCACCTTTATTATCTTGTAAATAAATGCTAATGGAATATATATGCTGGTCTGTTAAATGTGGCATAAAAGTGAATAATGCCAACCACTGTCATAATTATTAATTCAATTATTAATCAGAGTCCAAGTTGATAGTTTAGTAGATTTTATGAGACTACACTTATCATTTTCTCTTTGTTTCAAAGAGCGGTGACCCAAGGATAATTTAATATGAATTAAATCATATTATTCAATATGATTAATAATGTGAAGGTGAGGAAAATTTCCCACCGGTTAATAAACTTGTGACAACACCGGTGTTACTGATTACACCGGACATTTTACAAGAAAAGATGACGGTCAACATGTGCAGAGCGCTGACTCTGATCTTTACCGTCGGGTGGCGGTGTGTCTGGCTACTACGGTAGAGCTTTTGCTGCGGGGCTCCGCTATGGGGGTCTACCTGGCGTCGCTGCTCCGTGCACACCGGCTGTGACGGCTCCATCCACCTCGTGGCGATTACCTCATTAACCTTATGGTTCCCTTATAGAATTGGGATTAAACGTGAAATATTGCCTCTTGCATGTTACATTAGATACACAATTTCAGCTTTAATGAATTGTTACTCTTGTTACTATTCATTTTTCTAGTAATTTTACCTTTATTTGATAATCGTTAGGTGTAGCCTACATATTTGTGTTATTTTCAGATTTTATGCAGTTATTTTATGTTTAGAATTGAATACTACAGTATCCATGGTAATGATGGAGCTATAAAAGCTCATCACTGGGGGAACAAGTCAGACTGGGCTTGTATCTCCCAGGTGAGTGTGTGTGTGTAAACTTTAATCTGTAAATATTAATGTATAGTCTTTGTATACTGTATAATCTAGAGACCGGGCTTGTATCTCCCAGGTGAATGGGTGTCCCGAAGTGCTTGTAAGCAAAATAAATATATGTTGAATCAACATCAGAGCTGTCTGTGGTTCGTTGGAGTGAACCATTAACCGTCAGCCGTTAGTCTACAAACAAACATACAATGAAGAGACTGTTGGCTGCCACCGCTATCAGCGGTTAAATACCAAGTTAACAGGGCTGTCATGAACTGTTTATAGAGGAAGTAAACAGAAGAAGAGAACCCCCCGTTACACAGGGCGCTGACTCTGATCTTTACTGTCGGGTGTGTCCGGCCTCTTCGCTAGAGCTTTTGCTGCGGGGCTCTGCTGCAGGGGTCTACCTGGTGCCGCTGCTCCGTGCACACCGGCTGTGACGGTTCCATCCACCTCGCGGCGATTACCTCATTAACCTTATGGTTCCCTTATAGCGTGGGATTAAACGTGAAATATTGCCTAATAGGTGCGTTTGCTTCTTGCTTCAACAATAAATCCTCTGCCATTTCTACATGTGCTCTCTACTCTGAGCTGAAGGACCAGATGCATTCAGGGTCAGTATGTAGTGTCCGTCGTCTAACTATCGATTGATAACATGCCGCTGATACGCCAAAATGAACGAAATGTATCATTTTTTTTTATTTATTACTTAAAGGCTACATGCCTCTGTTTTTTGTGATGTTCAAATGTTTTTGATAAAAGAGTACGTGTTGAATTACATGGGATTTATTGTTGTTGTTGTTGTTGTTGTTATTGTTTTTTGTACCGTGGTATCAAATTGGGTATCGAGAATCGTGGAAATTCCCTGGT